>CM060189.1:30531977-30590472 GCA_030549335.1 Pontederia crassipes | reverse complement strand
GTTTCATGTAATGTTGCACAAGCTAGACAAAAACTTTTAGTCCATAACTCCATATACATCAAAGAACAAGGCCATTCATCATTCCTTGAGGGGGTAGGTAATTGCACTACATAGCAATCTCCTAATATAGGGTGTACCTTGAGCAATAGGAGAGTATTCCACAAGCAGGTAGATAACTGCACCATTCGACAACATCTCCAAGGCCATCAATAATTCAATATACCCTGAATTGAATTTAAAAAGACAAAGTGACTTTGCTGAGCAAAATTGAAAGTTGTATCAAATAAAGTTATGCCATCATCAATGCTTGCATCAAAAGCACCCTTAGATGCTTGTGTCATGGGGTCATTCTCGGACATTAGATCACGTGCGGCGACCAGGCGGAAAGGCACTTAGTTAAGCTTATTTTGAGTTTGCAACGGAAGTTTTATGTTCGAGATGACTATACCGAGAGTCCCTCTTATAAGCATTCAATTACGGACATGACTAGAGTGTTGGACTACTCGTCATGGGACCGTGGCATTGGCACGTTGCGGCACCAATGCATGCGCTTGGGCGCTTAAAGTTCGAAGGGGCGACGAAGGGACCACGATACGCCGAAGGGACACCGATGTGGGTTGTCACCCCACGCTCAAGGCCATGACACTAGAATTAAAGAAAAGCTTACTTGTATTAAATATGATGAAACATAACATAACTAATGAACTCCTCCCAGTGTACCGTAGGTATAGGAGTCTTATTACATATTGAAGATGCAAAAGACGTAACCTACGGGATTGTTACCTACTTGGCCATTCATAAAGACGACCTTACAAGATAAATGTCCTAAGGGCGGATAACTTGGTACTCCGTAATATTACGCAGTGCGGGGCGGCTGCATGTGTTCCATGTTTTCGGCACTGAGTGGCCGAGGCCTATAAGTTGAGCGGCACTGATGCCGCGAGACTTCACGCTTTCCCGTGACATTCTCCCCCACCAAAGTCGACGATGCCCCCGACACTGTTGTCCGGGCTTCCTCGGGGCCTTTGTCTTCAGTCTTGACTTCGTTTGTCTCGTTCAATTCTGTCTTCTTTGCCTTGACTTCGACTTCACCAGCATCACGCAACGCCAGGAATGCCCGCTCACTCCTCCCTCAGGCCTGCTTCGCTTGCTGATCCTTCGTCCAATCCGGGGTCATCACTTGTGCAGCGCCGGTGGAGTCCGCCATGTGCGGTCTGACTTCATCAAGCGACTATCTGTCCATCAGGTATCTATTTGCTTCACTTCTCTTCGACTTGCGCAGCGTCAACTTGTGTGGTTTGACTTCTTTGGGGTGAAATAATTCTTGTATGCCTTCAGGAATAGCTCGAAAAAGAGTTGCTCCAAGGTCGTGCAGAACACGATGAAGAGTCTCGTCATTCGACCTGCATGACTTGACTCGATGCCTTTATGTTGCGGGTGGCCGCAACACAAAGTCTCCCTTCCGTCGAATGCGAAGTCCGGGACCATCTCACCCTCGATGATCGTCCTTGAATTTCGACGGTTTGAAACAACACAAGCTCTTCGATGTCGACGCTTGCAGCTTATCTGCTTTGGGTGCTTCGGGTCGCTACGAGGAGCGACAAGAGTCTTCCCACGGATGCATCGGGACGCTTCAGGTCTCTTTGCGGGCTTGACTCGACGTCTCTATGTTGCAAGTGGTTGCAATGTAGAGTCTTCCATACCTCCGCCGAGCGAAGAGCGCAGGACCACCTCCTCCTTGGTGATCACTTGATGCTTCGGCGATCTTGAGGCGGGACAAGGTTCTTTGATGTAACAATCCATGTCTTGTCCATTTCGAGTCGCCATAGTGGGCGACGAGTCTCCCACGTTCCCTTGCGGTTCAACTCATTGTCTCCAAGTTGCAGATGGTTGTAACGTAGAGTCTTTCATCTGTCGAGTGTTGAATGCGGGACCACCTTACCCTTGGCGGTCATCTGATGTCTCGACGTTTTGAAGCGGAGCAAGGTTCTCAGATATGACCTTCTTTACCTTGTCCACTTCAAGTCTCTATAGTGAGCGACGGAAGTCTCCCCGCATTTCCGCGGTTCAACTCGATCCTCCTGCTTCGATGGGCTGTCTTTGTCTTTAGCATGATAGTTTCCTCTGTGCGACTTGCATTTCTCTCCCCCACCATTGCCCTTGCCCAAGGGCTTTGGTGGTATGGCAGTTATCTTGGCATGAACGCCTTGGCAGCGGCGAATAGCGAGCGGAGGTTGGGCGATCCTGTCGTTCCAATCCCGTCCTAATCTAAAGCTTCAACCCCTCTGCTTGAAGAACACCAACGCTAGGCCTTTATCCTTCTGTGAACACTATAGGCGGAGCTCGGTGATATCTTTCACGTCCTCCTTCAACATGCCCATCTGGCCGATGCTGAACAAAGTGATCTTGACCTCCAGTCCCAACTTATCAGGGCTTGCATAATTGATAAGCTGCCTTCTCGTGTCCCACGTCTTAATGGGATCCATGTTTGCCACATTCCACATCGTCGCGATGGCAATGCCATCCTGAGTTTACCACATCGTGCAGGGTTCTTGGGATATACTTCTTCCAATCCTGGGACCTCCTTTGAAGCTTAGGCAACACATTTGTGTATGGATGGGGCGAGATCATTGTGCTCGTTCACGAAGAGGATGCACCTGGGATGCTCGTCCGTCCGCAAGTTGGACGAAGTAATGCCATTGCGCTTGTTGACAAGGATCATGCGCCTTTGACATACTTGTCCACCGGGCGGCTGACCCTTGTGAAAGAATAGCTATTCCGGGTCTTCAACGAACCACGGGTGTTCGTGAAGACGCTCCGCTTGGGTGAGCGGATTGCGGTTGGTGAACTCATTGCATGAGCTCCCAACATCACATCCATCTCCATTCGAAGGGACGACATCGCCAGTGTGTCCTTCGAAACATTTGGATTGCGATCCTTGGAGGCCGCTTTGATCACTTGATGCGCTATCCGAGAGGAAAGGGCACTCCTTCCTTCGGTTGCCGGCGGAATGCTTGACAGCAGCATGTCAAGGTTCGCCGATGCTCGACGCTCAGACCATTTGCCAAATCGATCGTTGAGTTGATGCGTCAATTTGCGTTGGCATGTAGCAGGTTCGTCCCAACCCTTGATGGATGACATCACGCCGCTTGTGGGGCAATACTTGACGAGGCAGGCAAGGCTGACAGTTCATCCGCGAGTGTTTGCAAGTAATCAACGCCTTGCTCCATCCTTGAAAGTCATCGTGGCGTGGCAGACAAGACTGCGGCACGACAAGATGCTTGCGATTGATGCTTCTTAGCCGATAGGACTATGAACCTTGATGCTTAAGCTTGAGCCAATTTCTCCCGTGAAGCGGTTGTGCACTTCACGTTACATGCCTGGGCATGCGATGCGACGTCACGAAATATCGAGCAGCGCCAGGTCGTCACGATAATGCATGACCAACAGTCCCTGAATGTGACACGGGTCCCCCGAGTTACACAATTCTTGTGTAAGCGATCTCGTGGTATGAGTAATGCAAGACCATCATGCGGAGCATATGGCCACTCTTGACGCAGCGCGACACTTCAAGATTCCCGACTGTATACCTGGGGTGGTTGTTCTACTCGAGTGAGCGACGCATGACCGTCCCGATTAGGCGGGGCGATCAGTCCGCCATCATGATGCATGACGGACGTTCCTTGATACGACACGGGTGTATGAAGAATATGCTGCGGGGCACGGCTGGACGTGCGGCGAGGAAGCTTGCCACGCATTCCTCGTTGGCATCCATGATCAAAGACCATGGTACCAGTGCGCCTAGGCATGATGGAGTTTTTGAGCGGAAGCACATTTCCTACTGTCGCGGACGTGCTCCACAAATATCATTTAAACATAATATTACTTTTAATGATCAGTTTAAGTAAGTTTAGATGCTTATATAGTCATGGTTGCATGTAACAATTAATCCTTAGATTAAAGCATAATCAAAATTAAATTATCGATAAGCATTATAAAGAAATTATATAAGATTATTAAGAATAAATTATAATAATTGTAAATATTATAATAAACATATTTAATTATAAAGAAATTATATAATGGTTGCATGTTAATTAGAAGTTTAACACTAATTTTTAACCAAATAATATGATTAGACCTCCATTTCAACCAATAGGGTTTCAAGCAGCTGAAGCAGACAGCTCACCAGATGCTTAGAAAATGATTTTTCCAAATCGTCATATGACGTGTTAAAATTCTGGAAAAAATATATAAATCATTTATTCATATTATCTGCAAGCTGAAAAATTTCCAAGACCAGATCAGTCGCCGAACAGCGTGAGGAAATTCGACAAGTTCGCTGGGTTAGGGTGAATCTGCGTGAGTAGTTCTTCATAAATCCTGAAAATGTACATGATTCATCCTCCCGGTGTTAGCTTTCCATGACCACAAGAATCATACAAAAAGAACTTCTGTAGAGGAAGTTATGAACCGAGAATCGTAGGTCGCTCACTCTGTCCCGAGTCAGAGACAGGTCCGCCTTGTAAATTAGGGTATAATTAGGGTAAATAGAATTAGGGTTTGAAATTTATATATGTTAAAGTATCTTCACAAAGGTTCGGTGAGAAGTAGAAGCATCCAATTTGGATGTGTAGAGGCGGAGAAATGAATTTTTCATTTCATAGCGAGTCTTCTGTCAGATTCCAGGACATTGACAGATTGCGACCCGAATTAACTATTTTTGTTATAAGTCTATATAGCGAGTTAAATTCTCTAATTTTTATGACAAAATATTAATGAAGTCTAGTTTTCAGAAAAATTATGCCCTAGTTAAATGGACAAGTATGAAGAAATATATAAATCAATATTTCAGTGACACACAATCTGTCAGGGCACAAATCCTAGGTCAGATTGCTTGGGATATCCTAACTTACTCACTTGAAATTTGATAATGATATTTGGGGATTGGAAACTTAGTATGTCTAGTTTCTAATTAATCTGGAATCATAAGATTTGCCCATGTGGTTAAGAAATTATGAATTATTGATTGACAGGCACTCAGTCTGAAACCCTAAAACAGCACATAGTTAAGCTTTGGAAAATTAAAAAGTTCTAAGTGTGAAATAGCTTATGAATATAAATGTCTGAAATTAGAAATTGGTATTAGAGGAGGTTATATGCATTTTAGGGTGCATAAGCATTCATAAATCATGAGCATGCATTACATATTACCTTACTAGTGATTGGGAAGTAAGAAGACATTATTGTTTATAAGAAAACTTCAAGTTGCAAGTGAAAATGGAGGAAATATAATAAACCTCCTTGAAGTGATAAAGTACAATGTGAGTGGGTAAATTTACAACATAACAAAATGTTATATGTTAGTTCTTTTATTTATGATATTATTTCAAGCAAAGATTATTATTATTATTATTATTGAAACATATCTTGAACTATGAAAAGTATTTATGATATGTTTCAATGATTTTATATGAGATGAAACAACCTTTTACATGAAAATGTTTTCAGGGAACAATATTTGTGAAGTTAAAATAAGTTTTATTTGATAATGATATGAGATTATGACATGTGTATTTTGATATTGTTAAACTCAATGTGTTCATTAGTCATGCTATTTGAAAAAGGTCTTTGGGACCGTATTCGATATACATGAAGCCTTTGGAGCGTATATCGGGTATCTTTGCCCTTTGGGGGCTGCTCTGCGTGCACATATTGATCCATGATTGCTCTGCGTATCTGAGAATCATGATTGAGGTGACACACAATCATGATTGGGATACGTATTGACTCATGATTTGCTCTGCGTATCTGAGACTCTTGATTGTGAAGCTCTGCTTAACTGTATGACACACAATCATGGAGGGATACATATTGACCCATGATTTGCTCTGCGTATCTGATACTCTTGATTATGAAGCTCTGCTTAACTGTATGACACATGATCATAGAGGAATACGTATTGACCCATGATGAGTATGTGCAATGACACATGTGTGGAGTTTAACTATGAATATGATGATATCTTGAATAATTGGTATTTATGTAAAAGTTCATATTATTTGAAAAGTTATGTGAAATGAGTTATGCTTTAAACGTTTTCTCATATGAAAGAAATATGATTATTTAAATGTTATATGCACTCGTATTGTTCCCCTATGTTGTACATTTATTCCACTCACTGAGCAAATGATTGTGCTCATAAAACCCATTTTAAATATTTTTTTCAGATACTCGTAAGTTCTCGAGTTGAGTCGACTCGAAACTTATTTTTGCTGCATATAGAAGAGGTCGAGCCGCTGGAGCACTTTAATCCTCCTTCACTTTTATTTTTCTAAGCATGCATATGTAATAGATAGTCTTAGATGTTGTAATTAAGTTTGTGAGAAACTTTTTATAAGGTTGTATAAGACTTGATCCTGTGGGGTTATATGTGATGTGGTTTGTGAAAAAAAAATATAATGACAATATGCGAATGACCTATCTTATAACTTTTTATTAAACTTTGATGATTATATATGTGTCTTTTGTATGTATTGTCAAATAACATAAGATAAGTAAGGGAGGAGATTTTGCCAATTTTATTTTTGAAATTGCTAAACATAGCTAAGAGTATGATAATAGGGATTAGACCTTAGTCATAGAGCGGGGTGTGAAACCTACGCCAGGGCATATTGCGACGACACAAGCGAGTCATCGTCGTTGGGTAATCCGAGAAGGAAGAACTGCTCTGATACCACTTATCACGTGGTCATTCTCGGACACTAGACCACATGCGGCGACTAGGCGGAAAGGCACCTAGCCAAGCCTGTTTTGAGTTTGCAGCGGAAGTTTTATGTTCGAGACGACTATACCGAGAGTCGCTCTTATAGGCATTCAATCACGGACATGACTAGAGTATTGGATTACTCGTCATGGGACCGTGATATTGGCACGTTGCGCACCAATGTAGGCGCTTGGGCGCTTAAAGTCCGAAGGGGCGACGAAGGGATCACGGGACACCACAAAGGGACACCGATGTGGGTTGTCACCCCCACGCTCAAAGCCATGACACTAGAATTAAAGGAAAGTTTACTTGTATTAAATATGATGAAACATAACATACAATTGGGCCTCAGAAGGCACTAGTGAACTCCTCCCAGTGTACCGTAGGTATAGGAGTCTTATTACATATTAAAGATGTAAAAAACGTACCCTACGGGAACGTCACATACTTGGTCATTCATAAAGACGACCTTACAAGATAAATGCCCTAAGGGCGAATAACTTGGTACTCCGCAATATTACGCAGTGCGGGGCGGCTGCATGTGTTCCATGTTTTTCGGCATTGAGCGGGTCGAGAGTTATAAGTTGAGCGGCACTGGTGCCCGCGCGCCCGTGACACTTGCATCAAAAGCACCTCATCTGAATAAAAAAATGCACAATTGGATTGTGGAACACCTGCTTAACGAGCTCCCGGATCTGTTTGCCGACTGGCGTCGCCTGACCGAAGGAGGATCAGGACATTGAGACCGATGGACTGACGACGACGAAAAGGGGCAAGCAACGATAACAAGGGCATGGGGCGAGAGGACCAGAAGTGCGAGTGGACCAGAGACGGGCCAAGCAGATGTCGGCCGATGACTTGGTGACAAGTGATGACAGTGAGAGGCTTCCAAGCTTCTACCGTTATGCGATATGAGTAACATATATTTTTTTGTAAAGATGAAAGAAGATTAGGTCTCCTAGTAGGATTTATTCAATTAAATAAAATAAAGTAAATTGAACTTAACAATGTTAAGATAATTTTGAAAATAACAATTCTTAAATTTTTTTTAGGAAACATTTTTTCCTGATTTTTTTTGAAATAATAGAAAACCAGTACATTAGCGTGTGATACAAGATAATAATTAATATGTGTATGGTCATAAAATGAAAACAAAATAAGTATTAAATAAAGAAAAATGATTTAGTCTGACTCTAAATAAGGTGTTTATAATTAACATAATACATTTTTAAAGGAAAAAATATGACTAATGATAAAAAAACCAAGTTTAATTCCTTAATAGTCTTAATTGGATTTAATAACTTAAATAAGTAAAGTAGATTTCAAAATGATATTCTAGGGTTATTAATCAATAATCATGCGTCCAGACTTTAGTTTAGTTTGCGAAGAAATCATAAGTTAAGGGATATATATATATATATATATATATATATATATATATATATATATATATATATACACGAGTGTTGCTGTACCCTCCTAAAAATCAGTCTAATAATCCTCCTAATAGGTCATAGTGGCATGAACTGGAAATTCATCAACTTTTATAGGTATTATAATTATGTGAGTGTTAGGATCATTTTTAGGAGGATTTACATTTTTTTAAAAAATAAATAGCATATATACATATATTATACTATGATATTCTTTTTAACGTAGATGTATAATCAATAACTACGGAAAGTCAAACATTAAAGAATCTCAATATCATTTTAAATTATATTCGTGTTAATTTTGTTGATAAACATCATAATTTTTAATTTGCAAAATAATATTAAACTATTATATTTTATTAGAGTTGACACGATTGAGAATAATGTATAATAGATAAAATATGAAATAGTCAAATTGAACTTAGTTGTGGTTTTTTTTGTGCTTACCATTTATTTTTTATTATAATAAAAAAGTTATATCATTATTGCTCATAAAATACTAAAATTATGCAAGTTATAAGATTATATTTTTTTTTTCTTCTAAGATCTTATTTGAATCAGGATCCTGACTACTTTTTTAAACTAGACTTTATAATTTAATTAATGATATATTGAACAAAATATAAGAATTATAAATATAAAATATAATTTTGATAATTAATAAATATTGAGTATAAATTGAAACATTATGTTAAAAAATTTAAAAATTTATTACTAAAATATAATAAGATAATATTTTTAAGAAATTATATTAATAAAGTATTTTTTATATAAAATGACAAATAAAAATGTTGGGAATTAAGGTAACGTGATTTTCGATTTTCACTTAGAATTTTTTATACGGTCTTGTTAAACATCACATAATTTAATCAAGGAAGGAAAATAAATTGATTTCAGCTTGATTAGGATGGACAAATAATGCTTAAAATTATTTTAAGGATAGAAGGAATATGATATTCCATTTTTTATTGTAATTCATAGCATTTGAAATATGTGGATCGACCGATTATAAAGATAAATTTAATATAAATAAGTCGATCAACTTATTGTATAGGATGGTTCAATCCCTTATTTTAATGATGCATCAGATGAGGATACAATTATTGTATACTCAGGATTTTCGTTGATAATTGAAACATGCAGGATTATTTGAGTATCCTTATTGTAAGGTCCTGCAGGATTTCATTTATGTTTCCGCTCTCGAGTCAAGCAACCTGTAATTAATTTCTTGCAGGGATTCTGTTAAAACTCGGCGTTACATCTCTACGTACTCATGTTGCTCTCTCTCTCTCTCTCTCTCTCTCTCTCTCTCTCTCTCTCTCTCTCTCTCTCTCTCATCTCTCTCTCTCTCTCTTCTCTCTCTCTCTCTCTCTCATCTCTCTCTCTCTCTCTCTCTCTCTCTCTCTCTCTCTCTCTCAATTCAAGCTCTACCGTTTTAATACGTTTTGACATTTCAGTGATTTAGAAAAAAAGACAAAAATTACCGCATGCTCATATAAGTTTTTAATGGCTCATTTTAAATTTTGTGCATATGGAACCGACTTCAAATCCTTATTTATGAGAACCAAAGCAACACAAAATTTATGAGAACCGAAGAATCTTGAATTAAAACGTCTTTTACATTATGTTTGCATTGAGGTGAATGGAAGATAAAGAGGAGGAGGGGAAGGAATTTTTTTTCTCTTATTTGAATAAAATTTTTAAAAAGGAGAACGAAGAAGAATTTTCATTTTTTTTTCTTCGTTCCCTTTTTTTTGTGCTATTTTATTTCAATTTCAAATTGGGATAGAAAAGTTTTCTTCTTTTACTTTTTTTTCTTCTTTCTCATTTTCTTTCCTTCCCCTTAACGAGTGTTTATCCAAATAAGGTTCAAGAGTTTATTAGTGATATTTTTTATTTTTCATGATATATTTTAAATTCGTACGAATTCAAAATAAATAGTATATTATTGTTCTAAGGGAGTGTTAGAAGATCGAACTAATGTTATTTTATTCCAATCCAGTGATACATGTGTACTAATTAAAACAATAAATAAGATTCGAACAACTACAAATCATTATTCTATTACATGTTTAGTACGAAGCAAACATACCATTAGCCACCAATAAGGTGTGAACAATCGAAACATATATATATATATATATATATATATATATATATGTGCATGACTATGGCATATTTATAATTTAACCTATGATTAATCCCAGGATTGAAGCCCAAAATTATGGCCAACTCCATGACTCGGTGTGGAGTTTTTCAACTCGTTTGAATCGGAAACGTAACCTATTTTGGGAAGACTGCCCAAGTTCTTCGTACCACCATCCAAATGAAACATATGACCAATTCCAGGACTGGGTCATCCAGAGTCCTTCATGTCACCATTCATATTGAACATATGATCAACTCCGGATCTCGACGCTGAGTTCTTCGTATCACCATTCAAGTTCAACTTATGACCAATCCCAGGACTCGGCCCGGAGTTCATCACTCAGCATTCAAGTTGAACCTATGACCAATCCCGGGACTTGGTCCAGAGTTCTTCATGCCATTGAATCCAAGGGTGTCGTGATGGCCAACTCCCGGACTGGGGCCGCTGGACTTGACCTCGTCGAGGACCAATCCGGCCATCCGATCGTCACCTTCATCCCCAAGCCGCTCGTCGGCACCTCTAATATTCTCCTCGCCCTTGAGAGGCCTTGCTCTCGCCATGGACAAGGGGCGACCCATGATCAGAAGTACGGCTAACAAAAGCCCATATTGCACCCGCTTAGATGGTGTTGGTGTCGCGCGTGATCAAGTTACTTCAAGTAGGAATATATAGCTCCTCAACCGGAGGACAAATGAAGTTGTAACTTGTAAGCCTCTAATATGGTGGAAGATAGGAGTACTTAATTGGTAAGTGGTGCACTAGCTACAAGTATGCTATGCATGCATGCATGTCTTGCAGCTGCTTTATTTATACAAGCCTCGGATGCCTTCGATTTGATTAGAGCATCCCATCGTGAAAATAATGGAGTGCCAGTTTTGACCGCATCTACATCCCAACACACATATGTTGGTAATAGTGGATAGATGGAAAGAGAATAATCAAGACTTTGAGGTACGACGAATCGCTATCTTTAGAGAATTATTTGTCTCCACACGAAATTTGCTATTGGACTTGCGACAATAATACTCCCAGGATACAACGAAGTCACGGAATTCGCCAACTAGCAACTGTTGAAGAACTCAGTCTCTTATTCTAGTAATTTGCAATGACTTGAATACATTTTTATGTGTTATACACATAGTACTCATCACAAGTTCATTGCTTCTCATCACTTTCAATTGCTTTCGAATGATTGAAAATGCAAGAAGGGGAAGCATATTTATAGGTTTGAAAGAGTACTTCACGAAGAGATGCGTCCAGTGTCTTTTCATCCAAAAAACACACCTATTAATGAAAGGGTTCACTTAATTCCTTTTCATATAAGGATACACCTTATGATGAAAGGATACATCTATTGATATGTGAATATCAAGAGACACATCTTATGATGAAATGATGCATCTATTCAAGTGTGAATATAACTCTTAAAATATGAACACACCTATTCAAATGTGAACATATCTATTCACTTATGAAGTGATGCGATTCTTCATCTAAGAATATCCTTTCATTAATGAGATAACTCATTTATTACACCATTTCACTTATAACACATGTGAATATGTCTTTTCATTCAATATTGTAACACTTCATTGATGAAAAGATGTGACGTTACATTTCATACTTAACTAATTAGTATGAACTCATTTTCAATGTTCACAAAGTAATATATTTGAAATTTGAAACCTTCAAATTCCAACAATCCCTCACAAGATTGCAAATTTAAAATATTAAGTTGTACAATTATGCATAGTAAAAGGTATCGTTAGATTTGAACCTTCTATTAGTGTAAACATTTCAAAGTTCAAACAAGTAAATGGTATCTAATAGATTTGAACCATTACTTTTAGCGCCTGAACCGAAAATATCACACACACAATTGTGCTCAATATTTCAAATAAAAGACTAATAACTAGCACTATTATGGGCATGTGCACATCTTGATTTCATGAATATTTACAAGAGTAAATCTCTAAACATCTTGATTGAAGCAGCACCACTTCTATATTCATATAGGTGGAATACATCGATAACCCATATCGATTTAGGATAACACATATCCATCCATTAAGAACTTTCTACTCATCCTCAATTAATATTTGCACTAAATTCTCTTCTTAGTGCACCGATTATTAAGTAACTTGTTATTACCCTTTGAACCTTGAGACCAGATTTTTACTAGAATAAGGAAGGGTTTCCTTTACTAATAACCATAGGTTTAATTGGCATTTAAGTACTCAACATCGCACACTTTTTCCAATGTAAAACACTAGATGATAGAAATGGTTCACTAGTCGTGGCCACAACAATTTTAATTCAACATATTCAAACCATTTCGCTTCTTTTCATTTGTTGATATTACACAAATTCAACATGGAAATATATTCTGAAGTTTAACACATGACTTCACTACTTTAGCACATAGCAATTTTACATACATTTCTACATGTATGTTTTCATTGACCTTTGAGGTGGTGCACCCCCATATTTTAAAGTAATCGCGATTTTATTTCTCTTTACTCAAAAGAGAAATTTATCTATATTTATGATTTTAACGAGATAACCAAAAACTCTTTTATCGATATTCATGGGCACTTTATGGTTTTAATGAGATTACCAAAAACTCTTAGACCATTTAGTCATTAGGAGTTTTTGTCAAACTCCACTGATACAATTTTCACATTGTATCCTAGATTTTCTTTTGTCTACATAGTTTCAATTTATGATAGGCTTTTCCACTAAGATTTATCAAGATTAGTTTACTTTCAAAAACTAATTTGAATGTTTCTTTCAAACATTCTTTTGCCACATAGGCACAAGTATAATTTCATTTTATATTCAATAGATATAAAAGATCCAAAAAATAGACTTTCTCGTAGTCTTCTGGTTTGCTCTTTTCATCTATTATCATGATCAATTTTTCACACTGATCAAGAAAGCAACTATTCAAGTTGTCATTCTTCGTAGACTTTATTTTAGTCTATACACATTCCAAGCATCATGTCATGAGTAATCAATTCGTTTATATGATCGCATGTATAATCACTTCAAAATTGAATCATCAATCAAATCTCTAACATAGTTGATTACTTTAGAAATATAATCAAATTTTATTTTATAACTATCTAAGTGGTCAATTCCCTCATATAACTCATATTTTATGTCATATCAAATACTTTTCCAAATTCGAGATTAGTTTATATGCGAATGGATAGTCCGCACTACTAATTCATCAAATAATAAGATCCAACTCAAGATCCTTTAGGAATATGATATCTAAGCATTCAAATGACATATACGATTTCTTGAACTTTTCATGTCCTTCAATGCTTGACAATTTATTGGTCAATTCCATCGGATGCTTACATTTGCAATAAAGAAAATGAGTGATTCACACTTTGCCAACATCTATATATATTTGCTTGCTCTCGTAGAGTATAAAATGCAAATATATTTTAAAATATGATACCCGAAATTTTGGCAACATTTATATTTGCTTACTCTTATAGAGTATATAATGTAAATATATTTTAAAATACGATACCCATAATTTTGGCAACATTTATATTTGCTTACTCTTATATAGTATATAATACAAATATATTTTAATATCCAATGAGATAATGCCCATAGTTTTCTTATATTTGCTAACTCCAATAAAATTTAAAGTGCAAATATATTTTCATATCCGAGAATCCAATAATAAATTATAATTTTTGAAATATCACAGATATTTCATCCATTATAATTTAATTACACCATGATAAATTTGAAAATCCAGTAATAAATTATAAGAGTGAA
Source organism: Pontederia crassipes (assembly GCA_030549335.1). Taxonomy (NCBI): domain Eukaryota; kingdom Viridiplantae; phylum Streptophyta; class Magnoliopsida; order Commelinales; family Pontederiaceae; genus Pontederia; species Pontederia crassipes. The sequence continues at coordinate 30,576,323 of CM060189.1, read as the reverse complement.
ATTTTGGATATTTCATCTATCATAATTTAATTGCACCAACAATATATTATAATATCGTTGAATGTCATTGCCTTTGATCGCACAATATCTTGGGGTCTCTTGGATGTTTTTCATAACATCCTATAATTGAACGTCCTCCTCTTATCCGTTCACCCCAATGCCTAATCTTGAGTAGGCTTTCTTTAATCATTCGTACAACCATGCATTTATATGATGTGCATCTTTAAATGTTTACTAGTAACATCTTTTTCACAAACACTTCTAAGGTTTAGATGATCCGACAACTTTCATTGCCTCTATCTCTCACCCGTGGGTCTGTTTATATTCATTTCTCATACAAATACCAAATACTTGGTAATAACATCTTGCAGTGAACGTTGTGTCCAGACTTTCATCTAAGCATAACATCTTATGCTTCTATTTTGTGGCGTCTACCAAGATATTGTCTATGACAAATATCTTTTATAGATAATTTGTCAAACATGTTGGACGCATGTTCTATTTCTTACTTGTGATGTTTACTAGTAACATCACTAGCTTTCCGGACAATTATCGAACATATATGGCATATGTTTTATTTTCTTGTGATGTTTCATAGTAACATCACTAGACAAGATTGAAGTTGTTTTATTATCTCCGCAAAGTGTTCACGAGCAACCCCATCAATTATAGGATTATGTACTTTTTTTGAACATGTTATCATCATGTTCTAATCCCACGTGATGTAATATCATTAGACAAAATTTGATCTTGTCTTTCTATATCCGAAGGGTGTTTACCAGTAACACCATCAAGAATAGTTTGATCGCAAAAATATGTATCGTTAAGTACATGTTAATTGATACAATCAATTAACTAGCCATATAAGTATTTGAAGTAAACAGATTCCGAGAAATTAAAGGCACATTCGAAAGACTCATCAAAAAATACAATCGAATAAAAATTATTATCACATACAAAAAGTGATTTAAATAGTCTAAATAAATATATTGACATATCATTTCTTTTCTCAACACATAACTCATTTAAGTTCAAAACACAACATCAAATTTGTGATTTGAACAAAAAAAGATCCAGAACATTTATCATAATAATGTTCGAAATACTAGAAAAGAAAGAATGTCAAATCATATTATAAGAGTACAAATGAACATGAAAACGTACATCAATTGATGAAATTCACATAATCAAATTGAATGAATTTTCACGTACTCTTGATCCATCTCTTGTAGGTAACATCGATCTCTTTAACCATCTCAACAAAATAATTCTCTATAATTATTGGTAATAGTGGGTAGATGGAAAGAGAATAAACAAATATCAAGACTTCGAGGCATGACGAGTCGCTATCTTTAGAGAATTATTTATCCCCACACGAAATTTGCTATTGGGCTTGCGACAATAATACTCACAGGATACAACGAAGTCACAGAGTTCACCAACTAGCAACTGTTGAAGAACTCCATCTCTTATTCTAGTAATTTGCAATGACTTGAATGCATTTTCATGTGTTGTACACATAGTACTCATCACAAGTTCATTGCTTCTCATCATTTTCAATTGCTTTCGAATGATTGAAAATGCAAGAAGGGGAAGTCTATTTATAGGCTTGAAAGAGTACTTCACGAAGGGATGCGTCCAGTGTCTTTTCGTCACCTATTAATGAAAGGGTTCACTTAATTCCTTTTCATATAAGGACACACCTTATTATGAAAGGATACATCTATTGATATGTGAATACATATCAAGGGACACATCTTATGATGAAATGATACGTCTATTCAAGTGTGAATATAACTCTTGAAATATGAACACACCTATTCAAATGTGAACATATCTCTTCACTTATGAAGTGATATGATTCTTCATCTAAGAATATCCTTTCATTAATGAGATAACTCATTCATGACAACATTTCACTTATAACACATGTGAACATGTCTTTTCATTCAAACACTTCATTGATGAAAAGATGTGATGTTACATTTCATAGTTAATTAATTAGTATGAACTCATTTTCAATGTTCACAAAGTAATATATTTGAAATTTGAAACCTTTAAATTCCAACAACATCAATATGATGCTCGGCGGGGGCTACGGAAGCCACAAGGTAGCTGCATATATAAAGAGAGATACTCACATTTGCATGCATAGGGATGCTTTCGATGCTATAGAGAGAATATATTCTACAAAAGGCAGGAATTTGTGGGGAATAAATATTACGACTGTTCATTAAAATATAGCATTTACTCTCAAAACTATATATATATATATTGTTGTTGTTTGTTTAAAATGTTTTGTGCTGATAAAAATGGCTGGAGAAATTTTAATATTCTCTTTTTTATTCCTCTGATATATATTACTAAATGGAGATAAAACATCCAACTATTCTTTCCCATGTTTTTTAACCATACTCTAGCGGCCAAATGATATCCTAAAATGGTACATTCAAAATTCTTGCAGCGACCAAAATAAAATATTTTTTTTGGAAAAAAAGATAAAATGATTTTTCAATTCATTATACTCTTGTTTAATATTTTCGGTAACTTTCTTGACTTTTACATTAAAATGTTAAAAATAATTTCTTGGTTTTTGGTCATTTACTTCCAACATTTGATACATTAGCTTAATGTGTTCAATTGATAAACATGCAAGCGTTGTTGAAGAATCCACAGTTATTTAATAATATATTAAAGATATAAGTATATAACATACATTATAATTTAATTACCGAGGGATCGGACCGTCAATAACTTATCATCAATATTTTTGAAGGATTTTTTCTATCGTAAACTGCGAAGGACATTTATTCATCGAAAACTATCCGTTGGAAATTTATAATTTTCTTGTAGTGTATATAGTCTCTATTGACATTATTAGTGGTTTGATAAGCGGATAACCGTTTAACTAGTGGATGATGATTAGCGGTTAGAAGTTATAATAAATAATAGTTTAATACAACTGATGAATATAAAATTAGTGCAGGAAAAAGTGAGGAGGGATAGGCACCCCCCTCTCCCTCCTTGCGACCTACGAGATTTCTTGGAGGTCGTAGAGGGAGGGGCAACACCCCCTCCCACTCCGACGTCCTTGCGCTCGACGGCATAGGGAGGGGGGTTCCCTACACACAGAGGGGGCGACCCCTCCTCTGGGGTGGGGTTGGGGGGGGGGGGGGGGTTCTAGGCACCAGTGACGCAAGGAAAAATGGGGTTCCCCTTTCGGCACTTGTCGGCGACCTTCATTTTTTATCACTATTTTTATTCATTTTTTATTGATGTGCTTGTGTGGAGGAGAGATAAGAATCATTGCGTGATACCACGTCAATTCAAACGGAAATGACCAATTGCATGACGAAAGGAAGTTAAAAGATGGAAGATAGTCTAGTTACAAAATGAAGTTGGAGTGTAGCGCTGAGCAAATGTCTTGGAGGACATTTAGTAAATTTTATATCGATATCCTACGGTGGTACATTGTATCGACTCGTCGTAAAATCCAAAATTTCTTTGGAAAAAAGATAAAATGATTTTCGGTTCCTTATTGTAGTTTCTTTTTTTATATAAATTTGTTGTCTTGTTTCTATGCAGAAATAATATTTCAAATATAAAGGACAAATGAATTTTCAGTAACTTTATTAACATTAATATCAAAATGTTAAAAATTATTTCATGCCTTTAGGTCATTTACTTTTTCTAACAACGTTTGATACAATAACTTAAGAAAATTGTGTAGTTTCAATAACCAATTTCCAGAAAATTGAAATCCTTCATATTTTTCGACGAGAATAAATATCCTTCCATACTTCTGTCGGGCAAAGCGCCTGTCACTAGTACCAACAATAAGAAATCCGTCAATATTTTTCTGACAATCATAGCCATCAAAATTACTATTGAATTTTAATTTCATCGATAATTTCGAATGTCAGGACCATTGGAATTAAAATTTATAATAAAATATATTATAATACTATATAATAAAATGGGATATGATTAATATTTTAATATTAAAATTTTTTATGGTCATAATCTTCAAAATTACTGATAAATTTTAATTCCGTCATTAATTTCAAAAGCCAAGAGACCCAAGATCATCAAAAATCAAATTTATAATAGAATATATTATAATACTATATAATAAAAAATTAACATTTAATATTTTGTTATTAAGATTTTTTATGGTCCTTATCTTTGGAATTATCAACGAACTAGGGTCGCCAGAATTCAAATTTATAATAAAATATAGTATAATGTTATATAATAAAAAATGACATACGATTACTATTTTAATATTAAGGTTTTTGACAATCCATCATTCGAAATTATCGACGGACAGGACCGCCCGAGTTCAAATTATAATAAAATATGTTATAATAAGTATCCTCTCTCCCTCTCTTGTTATGTCTCTCCCTCTCCTTATATTGCTATCTCCCTCTCTCCCTCTCCCTCTATCATTGTCTCTCTCTCCCTCTCCCTCCCCCCCTCTCTCTCTCTCTCTCGACTCCTATGACTATCGACTCCAACGATCCGGCTTCAATCTGTGACCCCCGGATCCAATGATCCCTCTCTCTCGATCGATGGCCGATCCCTGCAAGCAGCCAGATCGGGCTGCGGATTGCAATATCCGGAGGCTTACTAGTGCTTGGCAAGATCCGGCCACTTGCGGCAAGATCTGGTTGCAGGTGGCAAGATCGCCACAAGATCAATCACTTTGCGATTGGATCAGGCCGCATGATCAGCCACAAATGGCCATTTTTTCTTTAAAAAAACTTTCATGGGTAACTAAACATATTAGAAATTTAGAAGGATGGTGCCCTTTGGAAGTTCTGCTTGTCAAAACTTTCGATGGATAAGCACCCATCAAAATTTTCAATGGGTAACTCCTGTCAGAATTTCCGAAGGGCGTCCATCGTTTAGAACTTCTGACGGGTAGTCCCATCACTATTATCAGTCAAAAATACTATCGATCTTTATGCAGCCATCGAAAAGTTATTTTCAACGAGTGTTTTTCTATCGATATCATCCCATCAGAAAAGTACATTTTCTAACATATTTCATGAGATTCCCAACGAATTGGGCCATTGAAAATCCCTAAAAATATTGTAGTATTAAGCCCCATTATTGTGTTCAATTTATAAACATGTAAGCGCACGTTGCTACAATCCATGATTATTTAATAATATTTTAAAGTTAAAGGATAAATGAATAAGCAAACTTTGAAAATTAAAATAAACATATAATCGAACATGATGATGTAATAATTTTAAGTAACTAGTTAACATTAGTTAAGGAAGAATTTCTTACATTTAGACCATTTACCTTTTTCCTTAACTTTTAATAACTTTAACTTAAGCCCCATGATCAAGTAAAAGGGTAAGAAAGTTATTTAACCACAAATAAAGTTGTAGAGCAAACATCCTTTAACAATTGGGAAAATATGTCCCGAGCATGATAAAATTGGGGTCAAGTAACATCAGAACTAGTCGGATTCCAATGGACTTGGGCAAGGTTAATCTAGAATCAAATAAACTATTTTTAGTCTCATTGAAATTTGGTCTTATATGTTATCTATATTATATGTGTTACCTTTCGTATACTATATGATAGCTACATTATATGTATTACCTACATATGTATTCATTTACCATATCTTACATATATGTATTATAGATAAATTATTTTTATGAGTGACATGATTTAGCGCACCATATCAATGTTGTTAGGATCGGACCGGATAACGATCCGGATAGGTGTCCGTTTCAAGTCAAATCGGTCGAACCGATTGGACCGATCGGTCAGACTAGATAGTAATAAAATATTATATTTAATATGATATATTAAATTAAGCTATTATATTTTGAATATATACCTATGTCAAAATGTAATTATACAAAAAAAAACAACAATCATAAATCATAAAATTTAAATTTAAGATTTAATGTTAAAATTATTACACACTTATTAAATGAAAATCCTATTGAATCTCATTATTATATATAAATTTTCTATTCTTTAATTTTTTTCCAAAATATTATGAAAAGATTATATATTCTATAAATATATATATAGTATAATTAGTGATTTATTAAATTTAAACTTATTAAATATTAAATTAAATAAATTTTAAATTTGTATATATGTATTTTTTTATATATAATACTATACTATATTAAGTATGTTATAGTATTATCGTATATTATGCATATGTCAAAGAAGTTTGCACCATTCATCTCTAAATAATTATCTAATATAGCAAATAATATATATAATATAATTAACTTATATTATAATATACATTTATGATATTAAAATTTTGAATGAAATAATAATTCATAAGTTAAAGTTCAAAGCTTAGTAAATTCTCAACTAAATGAAGGAAAAAAGAATAAGTAATGTGTACAAACATAGTCCCACATTGATAATACTGGCAACACAAGAGTAAGTAGATAACTATAAATAAATGAGGATATTATTGGGTCATTATGATTCTTTATGGAGAAAGTCCATTTTTGAATATTTTCTAAATTTATAATAATAAACTTTATAAAATTATTTCTAAACAAAAAAAATTAAAAAAATTGGTTGGCCTAATACTGCAATTCAACTTGGTTTTTTTCGGTTTTGACTAGTTCTTGATCGGTCTTGATCAGTTCAACCCGATTCAACTAGGGGTCTGATTTTAGGCCTCATACTAGACTGTCTTGGTGGCCGGTTGACGGTTGGGCCGGTGCGGTCCGGTTCTAATAACACTGCACCATATAGATGCAGTGGCGGCGATATCGTGTTCCAATTGCACATATTAGCGACGCAAGCTATGTCGTCGCTAATTTAGAGTCACAACTGCGTCGATGTAGCGTCTCCTTCCGCCGACATTATGTTGGCGTCTCAATACTACGAAGTATTTGATGTTGATACATGATGGATGAAGAATGGCAAAGAAAGTTTGCAAAGGTAAAAGTTAACAAACTTTCGAAGCCCGAGACATACACACACAAGTGGCTCCATTCGATTTGATGAGCATCAAAGACGCATGATAATGTTTATACAAAATGGAATAATCAAACTCTTATCTTATACTTATTTTATAAGTATAAAAAACTTTATTGCACGAGAAAAAATAAGGTGGTATTGTAGACTTTCGCGCAGTCTACAATGTCACACATAAGAGCAGGAAGACGAATGACTTGGTCACACCCACTACTCGTAGGTATCATCTTCACTTGGTTGTTCACATTAGCGTAAATAAAATATACAATGTTTAAATTTTTTAAGATGTGTATGAGTAGAAGATGGTCGAGAAGTACAAAGATGATCCTAGTATTCAACCACCAAGTAACGCATCTCCAAAACGATTCAAGTTTTTAACGTTATAACACGTTGTATGATTATATGTTTTTATGTTATATAATTTATATGATTTATAATTGTATATATAATTTATCTATTTTGTAGAGGACATTGCTGTTTGGGAGGAGGTGACTAGTACGACACAAGGAGGATACTTGCGTGATATAGGCACAGCCGCTCAGATTCCTAAGAGGAGCGGAGGATAAGCAGGTGGCTCATTTGCTTCGAGTTCGTCCACCGCACTTGAGTTCACGTTGGAAAACATCAGGACGCATCTCAGAGTAGCTAAATCAACAACTTCCTCAACATTTGACTCCTATTTTGCAAGCGATAAAAAACTATGCTCTAGCCATAGACTCAGTCCCCACGAGGCTAAGGACCGAGCACGTCGATGTCGAATGTCAAGAATGACAACGACAATGATAATGATTTAGGATAGAAATTTTTGTATTATGTATCTTTGATATATTTCGTTATGATGTGTGATATCATTTTGCTATCTCATTAACTCTTTTGTGATAGGTTAGTACTACTTTTCTTTAATATTATTGTTATTAATGTGGAGTATGCATTGTATATGCATTCTATAATTTGTATGGTGTGGAAAGGGAACAAAACGATTAGAATGGGATAAAATTATTGGTAAAAAAGCAATGTGATTAGACGCTATTTCAAATATATCATAATTGGCGTCACTTTAGCGTCTTTTAGCATCGCACACTTTTGCGTCACATTAGCGTCACAAATGAAATGCGACATCACGCTAGCGTCATATTAGTGTCTAAGTGGCATCACATTAAGCAAAAGTTTAGCGGCACCTTAGCATCTAAGTAGCGTCACCATGTTCTTTGCCAACTAAGCGTCAGGTTAGCGATGCCCTCAAAATCCTCGTGACACTTTTCGCGTAATGATGAAGTTGCAATAGCATCAACTTGTGGCGCTAGTAGCATCGCACTTGTCGTCGATGCCATTGCGATATTAATAGCTACGACCGCTAACGTCTCCATCGTGTGACACGCCATGTTGACGCTAATGTGTGACTATTTCTTTTAGCCATGCTTTAGCGTCGCCTTAGCGACGACACACATACGTCATCAATCGACATACCATTTAATCATTTCTTTTAACGTTTTACCATTCCTATTTTCTATTTTGGATTTAGTTCTCCGCTAGGATTGTCCTAATTAAAGGCAAGTTTTGATAATAACAAATTAATTGCCTTGAAGCTATTTAGCTAGTATCCGAGTGAAGAGATCTACGTCGTGCTCTTATTCACAATTAACAACATATAATACTTAATATGAGGAAAAACAACATGATTGCTATTATTATTATTATTATTATTATTATTATTATTATTATTATTATTATTATTATTATTATTATTATTATTATTATTATTATTATTATTATTATTAAGTAAGTAAGGTGCATATAACTTTTCAATGAACCTTATAATCGCACGTAATGAGTTATTAGGTGGGGTTCATCCATTATGCAAGTGGTTGATGGTGCCTAAAAAATGGATGCACCTTACTTGACTTCTATTATTATTATTATTATTATTATTATTATTATTATTATTATTATTATTATTATTATTATTATTATTATTATTATTATTATTATTATTATTATTATTATGGTAAAGGAAGTTGCAGTTTTTAGTCCCATGAGAATATACATATAAACTGTGTGTGGTACGGGAACTTTGAGTTCCTATTAATTTTCGAGAACTAATCAATTTGATAGAAAAGTTTATGTTGGTGTTTAGATGAAAAATATAATGATGGTAATTTAAAAAATTAATTTGATAGCTAAGTTAGTATTTGGATAAAAAAGTAAGAACTAAGAATATAATTAATTATTTTATAAGGTATAAAATTATAGTAAATAAAAATATTATACGTATTTATTTATTTAAAATAATAATTACTAGCACATAAAACTATTATATGTACAATTTTTATTTAAAAATAAGTTGTGTTGCAATATATTAATATTAATTTTGATTAAATATTTTATATGTTATTAATATTATAATTTACATAAATCTTAAGATCCAAATACAATATAATTTTCTAAAAAAATAAAATTTTAATTAATAAATTTCTATTATATTAAGTATAATATTATAGATACTATTTTTACATTAATTTGATTGAATTCATATTATAATACAATAAATATAATTATAATGTTTACATCATTTGAGTTAACTCATATAAATTTTTTATTAATTTTATTATATTATAATGCTAATTAAAATATTTTCATTAATTAATAAAATATCTTTTAATTATTAGAACTAAAATTTAATAATTTAATTTATAAGGTGAATAATAATGTATTAATAAATAATTTATATACATTAAAAAACAAGTAGTCAAAAGAAAGGAAAAAGATTTTTTTTTAAAAAAAAATGAATGCGCTTGCTTCAAGCGTCCATTGAAACTTTTCCAACGAATGGTTACGTGACGGGAACACGGGATGTTTGGCAACAGAACTTGATTTGGCTTGGCAAACACTGCCATAGGATATTTAAATTACAGAAGAGCATCTTTATGATATTACTAACTAAACCATTATCATTGATGCCCCCATGTAACATTACAACTTACAAGAGCTGCGATCTTATATATGTATAAATCAAAATGAAAGAATAATGAAATCTATTATTGAAAACCAACTGTTATGTACGTTACATGCAGTTTAGGTTTAATGAGAGATAGATATAAACAGCAAGAATAGTTCTACTGAGAATTCTCTGTTTCAGTGGCCATCTCCGGGACTCGGGCCTGAGTTTTTCATGCCGCCGTTCAAGCTGAATCCGTGGCTGTCTCCGGGACTCGGGCCCGAGTTCTCTTGCCATGGAAGTCCACTACAAGAAAAAGTCGTATTTCCGACGATCCATTTTCGACGGCCCGAAATCCGTCTTAAATATCGACGGTTTTTTCGACGGATCTTTCAAACCGTCGATATTTTCGTCAGATAATTTTCGACGGTTTAACCCGTCTAAAATTTCGACGGTGATAAATTCGTCGAAAGATTCCGTCGAAAATATTTATACTTCGACGGTTATGACCGTCGATATTTTCGGCGGTTTATCTAATCGTCGAAACTTCCGGCGGTCTGAACCGTCGAAAAATTTCAAGACTGGTTGCGCATAATTATTGAACTTATCGACGGTTTTGACCGTCGAAATTTACGACGTTCAAAGCAACCGTCGATATTTAGGCGGTCATAACCGTCGATAATATTTAAATAAAATATTCCACCTTACTTTTTTTCGACGGCCTCAACCGTCGAAAATGGAAATTTATAATTTACACAACCTACGTATCTGTCGATGTTTTTTAAAAATTATCATTAAGGGAATCGACGGCTAAAACCGTCGATATTTCGACGGTTTAAAGAACCGTCAAAATTATCGACGGCTAAAACCGTCGATATTTCGACGGTTTTTCCAGCTGATTGGAGCCGTTGAAATGCGAATTAATATAATATTATATTTACCTATGTTGCGGCGGTTTCGACCGTCGAAAAGTGGTTATATAAAAATCCGACCGCATTCTTACTGTCAAAGTTTTGAACGTTCGTCCGCCGTCGCTCGTTTCGTCCGCCGTTCGTCCGGCCGTCGACCACCTCCCGCCCGAAGCTTCCGCCGCCGACCATCTCCGGCGCAGGTAGGTCCGATCCCCGCCTCATTTGATATATAATTTTTCTCTCCTTCGACCATCTCCGTGCGGCGGCCAGTTCCGGCCGCCATTCGCGCGCGGCGGCCAGATCCGGCCGCCATTCGCACCGTCGGCCAGATCCTGCCGCCATTCACGCGCGGCGGCCAGATCCGGCCGCCATTCACGCGCGGCGGCCAGATCTGGCCGCCATTCTTGCGCGGCGGCCAGATCCGGCCGCCATTCGCGCGCGGCGGCCAGATCCGGCCGCCATTCTTGCGCGGCGGCCAGATCCGGCCGCCATTCGCGCGCGGCGGCCAGATCCGGCCGCCATTCGCGCGCGGCGGCCAGATTCGGACGCCAGTCGCGTGCGGCGGCCAGATCCGGCCGCCAGTCGCGCGCGGCGGCCAGATCCGGCCGCCAGTCGCGCGTGGCGGCCAGATCCGGCCGCCCTCCGCGCGCGGCGGCCAGATCCGGCCGCCCTAGCGCGGCGGCGGCCAGATCCGCAATTTATTAAACAAGCAAGTTTTTCATCACCGATTTTGGCATCATCACCAAGAAGCATCATCATCAAGAAGCATCACTTTGATTTTGGCATCAAATCATCTTTGGACTTGAGATTGTTGTCAACCATATCTTTGTTCAACTCAAAGTTTACATGCATCTGGCTTCTGCTAGCTAAAATAAGGGAAACTTGATGGATCTATAGACTGCACTTGGATTTTCCATCTCCACCTTCATAGGCAAAGCCTTAGATCAAGGTTTTTGATAAATAGGAGAAGCTCAGGATTGCTTTTCCTTTGTTAAATTAGATATACTTATTGCTGAAAAATAGTATTTATTTAGCTGGCATAGAGTTTGAGATAATCAGGTTATTATCGCAATTCTTTTCTCATTTTATATGTAATGTAAATGAAGTGCTGGCTGCTAGAGATAAGCTGCATCTATAAGCCTTGCATATCATTCATTCTGTCTGTGTGCTCTAAAAGTATGTGGAATCTAGGGCGTTGGTTGATTTATAGGATCAATTTTCTTATATAACTGTAAATGACCCATTAATATTTGTTGATCATATGTGATGAACTTTGTAACTCTGTGATATTGATGATTGAATGAAATTGTCAAGGTTTTGCTTAAAGCCTAATATAGAGGCTTTTTTTTTCTTCTTTTTGGTTCTTTTGGTCCATGGTTTTACTTCTCAAAGGCCGACTCAAGTGTTGGTCCGAGAATTCATTTGAACCAGAGAATTCATTTTTCTTTCCTTATACAATTTTGTATGACTGAAATTTTTTATGATTTGCAAATAATGCAGTCATTATGTCATACTTGAACGATCGTCGATGGATGTACAAAAGAAATAATCCTGGTCGTAGAGGCTTGACACAAGAATTTATAGATGGCGTTGACTATTATGTTACTGTAGCTTGTCAATCTTTACAATTTCAGCGGGAGGGAACAATTAGGTGTCCTTGTTTGAAATGTGCTAGCACAAAGTTACAGTTGGATCATGTAAATGTCAGTACTTAGTATAAACTTGTTAGTTTACACTCGATTTTGAGATGTCGGCGTTAGCTTGTTAGTTTACGCATCTTCTAGATTTATCAATTTTGAAGATGCTCAATCAATTATTCATCAAATTATGTTGATGTTAAATTGAAATAATGTTTTTATATTTTAAATTTTAGATCCAATTAGATTGTGATTACGCATCTTCAAAACTGAATTCATGTTTTTTTTGCATTTATATGTTATAACTTTTACTCCATTTTCAATTTTGTGCAGTGATGTTTTGCGACGAAGATGATATGCGAATTGAACTTCAGCTCTTCGTCGTGACGAAGATGTTATGACGTTCAATTTGTGAATTAAGCACGTCGTTCCATTATCTCGTTCCACTATGGTTGACGTTATTGAATCTGTGAATTATGGATTATGTTTAATGTTTGGATACCCTTATGTCGAATTGAACTATCAGTGATGTGATGTGATGTGATGTGCTTTATATGTGAATTACGATATTGCTGTGATGGATTGCTGTGATGTGCTTTATTTCAATATGTGTCGTTCAATTGAACTGCTGAATGTGTTGTATTATCTGAGAATTATTTGTGAATTCATTATTTTTTTTAAAATTTTTTACGTTTCCGACGGTCCTGACCGTCGGAAACAACTGAAATATTATAATTTTCAGCGGATTTTTTCGATACTTACCGACGGTTATATCCGTCGGTAAACAATTATCGACGGTCGTAGCCCACAAGTAAAAGCCGTCGATACTAGATTGTCGACGGTTTTAACCGTCGATAAAATCGACGGTTCAAGCCGCCGATATATATCGATGGTTAAAACCGTCAATAGTTTCCACGGTTTAAGCCGCCGATAGATATCGACGGCACGAACCGCCGATACTATCGACGGTTTAAGCCGCCGATAAATATCGACGGCTCGAACCGTCAATACTATTGTCGGTTCAAACCGTCGATATATATCGGCGGTCCTGCCCGTCGATAATATTGACGGTTCGCACCGTCGATATTTAACGTTCGACTGCCGAGCCCGCCAGCTAGACCGTCTGTAATACCGACGGTTCAGAAGAAACCGTCGCAAAAAATTTGCGACGAGCCTTTTTCACACGATCATTGTCCGTCGAAAGAACCGTCGAAAATCACGATTTCCGACGGATCTGGCTAATTTACCGACAGTTAGGACCGTCGGTAAAAGGCAGTTTTCTTGTAGTGGTCGACGAAACGGTGATGGCCTCCTCCCGGACTCGAGCCGCCGGACTTGACCCCACGGAGCACCAACCCGGCCATCCAATCTCCGTCGTCGCCGAGCCATCCGCCGGCTCCTTCCCCGGCGGCAGCCATGAGAGATCTCGCCCCTCTCGCCGTCACGACCAAGGAGTAACCCACGACCACCAGTAACAGAAAACAAAGGTGAGCAAACTTGGGAGATGATCTCTCGGCAGCCATGACTGCTACTGATCGAGGGATGAGCAGCTACAACTACAAGACTACTTATTTAGCTTTACGTCTCTGATCAATTAGCTGTGGAGTTTATACTCGGTGCATGTAGTGGTAGTTCATAGTTCCTGCAGTTATATACAGGCCTCGAACTCGAAGATGCATGGCAGTTCAGTGAGAATATTTAGTTTTGACCAGATCGAGGCGCCGCCATTTCTCAAAGGCACGTGTCTGGTTCCGGGTGCGTGGGATGGTGGCTAAGGAAACCTGCAGGTTGTTACCAGTTTGAAGAATATATGCTGGAAACAAAAAGAGACAAAATTCTCATTGGTAGAGTGGGGAAAGAATAAATCCAAACCAAATGTTTTTGTAAGTAGAAATTTTAGACTCCGGGATCTAATTTGAGATGTGTGCGAAGATAGAATTTGGGATGCATCATGGAGGATGATGCATGCATATGGCTAATTAATAAACCAATAATTATTCGACTCATGAGACTAGTTGGACAGGAGAAGATATGCATATGCCTTGGAGGGTATCGCATGTAAAAACTAAACCACTAATTTTTTAATAAAAAAATAGTCCATACAAGATGACGGCTAAGCTTTATAATATGGAGAAAGATATGATTCTGCAGGTGTACAACCATCACCACCACCTAGAATTAATCTTAGTTTTATAATTATATTTTAATGCAAAATGAAGTAAATGATTAAATATTCTTTTTTAGACTATTTATGCCAAGGGGATAGTTTTACCCAAGAAAGTCGATTTAATCACAAAGATTAAATTTTAAGTATATTTTTTTGCCTTGGAGGAGAACAAAATTCAAGAAAATTATTATTATCATGATTAAATTAATTATTTTAGATAAAAATTAAATATTTTTAATTCCAGAATTAAACGAAAATTATTCTTATATTTATAATTGAACCCAAAACTAGGTAAAATAAAAAAAACTTAAAATTATGATGCTATGATTAATAAGTCATTATTTATAACTTACAAAATATATTGTTCATAATTATATAAAGAAAAGTCATAATTAATTTTATAGCTGAATTTGAAAACAGGTAATTAAAAACATCCTTGGATTCTATTAAAAATCCTAAAAATGATCAGTACACCATTGAGTGCCTATTAATTATATAACTCGTGGGTATGGACATTGTAAAAAAGAATAATTATATAATGCATAAGTAAATATATTTTTATAGTGGTTAGATATAAGTCAAAATAGAGGTGATCACAAATCTAAATATTTTTTAAGAAAACAAAAGAAGATTAAATATAAAAAAATAAGTTGATTAGAAGTAATAGCTTTTGACGTGGATTCAAATATGTACAATGTTCTTAAAATTGTAAAATAAAAAAATGATTAAAACGAAAAATTGAGCATTTGTGACGAACGCGAAGGCCTTTTTAAATTTATGTACGAAGGTTAAAATTTTATCTCTTTTTTATCCATAATGAATTTCACTTTACAGCGGTCTCTTTTGCTAATCGAATTTTTTGCGTCTTTGTGTTTATATTCTTTTTATTTTATATACTTCTTTGTCTTAAATATTGATCGATTCTAAGTGTACTTACTATATTCCCAACAATTGCCCTTGGTTTGATTAAATAACTAATAGTCTAATATCACATGACATGCTCATATTTTTAAAATTTATTTTATTTTATTAAAACTTCTTTTATTAATTTCAATTTTTCTAAGTTAGCTGAAAAAAGTATGTAATAAGATAATGAAATATATGTACTGAAAATAAAAAATTATTAAATGAAAAAATGTAAATTTAGTTTAATAGGATCCTTTGGGTTTCTTTTTTTTTCTTATATTTTTTTAGAAGCAAATGGAGATGGAAAACACTTTGTTACATATATGAATCTCGTCGTCATATACTGGCGGTCATTGGATCAGTCTATAATAATGTTCGTCAAACGATTTAAGTATCGTGATAATTTTTTTTAACTTAATCCATTAATATCTTCGTAAAGATTTACTCATATTGTCTAGCTATTTTTTTAAAAATGAATTATGAATTCATCTTAGAAATTATTCAAAGAATTAAATATATTATCATCCAATTCAATAGACGATGGAAAAACTCGAGGTGAAAGTAGTTTGAGTCGAATCAGATTTTTGGTCTAAAAAAACTGATTTTTTGAGTAGATTTTTAAAATTAAAAAATCTTCCTAAAACTATTTTGAAAAATAAAGCCACTCTTTAGCAGGTCGATTTTTTCGGAACTTATTTTTATATAATTATATTTTAAAAATATATTTAATAACTTAAAATTGATATAAAAATATTTAATTTTATATTAAATATTAAATATACTACTAAAATTATAAAGTTATTAAATTAGAGTTTAATATTATGATAGAAAAGTATGAAAATTTATACAAAAAATATTATATCTATAATAAAATAATTAATAATATAGGTATTAATTATATAAATAAAAAATAGGCTCCACTAGTTCCTACGATTTTTTTGATGGGGTCCTAATTTTAGCGGATGATTTTAATTTATTAAAAATTATCTTAAATCATATTCGTGTCCTTAATTTTTTATTTTTTTTTGGTTGGATAAATTTTTCGATTTGGTCCAATTTTTCTTACAAATTAGGGGAATTCCCCTTTCTTACAATGCGAGTAGGAAGATATCACTCTCAGGATTCTGTTCTTAAATTACTTTATTACAAAGGAGACCTACATTTGAAAAATAAATAAATATATAATTTTTTATTGATTAAATTTGATTTTTTTTAAAAAATCTACATGTAATACCATTGCACCGCGTCCTACTACTTCCATTTTTCTTCTTTTTTTGTGAAAACAAATTATTGAGAAGAGTAAGTTTTAAGAGTGATTTGAAATTTAGAAGGAACATAATCTAGAGTATATGAATGTTCGAAAGGGGAATTCATTTCTTCAAGAGGCAGTCTGTTTCTTTTGTCAGCATTATTTTTTTGTTCGACTTTTTTTTATCATTATCAAATGATGAAAATGGAAAATTCATTTCCTAAAAAAATACTTTTAATAAAACAACTTGAGCGAGGTTAAGGGTGTGTTTGGGATGGCTTTTTGCCACAATTTTTAAAAAGTCCACTTACTTTGTTCAATGGAATGTTTGATAAAAAATATGTAACTTTTATTGACAGACCAATTGTCTTCTTTTTCTTCTTTTGGT
Source organism: Pontederia crassipes (assembly GCA_030549335.1). Taxonomy (NCBI): domain Eukaryota; kingdom Viridiplantae; phylum Streptophyta; class Magnoliopsida; order Commelinales; family Pontederiaceae; genus Pontederia; species Pontederia crassipes. The sequence goes on along the minus strand of CM060189.1, from coordinate 30,559,149 downwards.
TGCCCTTGCTGTGAGATAAAGGCTTTTAAGAAAAAGCTCTCATATTTTTTTTCCTAAAATTTCAATCTCCGCAAATGAAGCCTAAGTTGTCTCTAGGACATTTAATACACTTATAAACCAGTCAAAATAATTTATAAACAGTTTTAAAATTTTTTCTCATAAAAAAGAGAGAATATAATTGATAAAAACTTTTTTATTCACTTATAAATCAGAAAAATAAGTTGAAAAAAAAATGATCAATTTGAAAAGTATTACTTTTCTTTTAGAATATGCATATTATTTTTTCACATATTTATTCCTTATAATATTAAAAAATTATCATTTGATCAAAATAATAACTTTAAACGTAATTACTTATTTTTAAAATCAATTTGAATTATTAAATTACTTATTAAAACTTTAACTTGTATATGCCGAAAGCCGTTTAGTTCGGGCGCACGTAAATGCTGCAGAGTGCAGTGTTCGACCCAAATCAAACACGTCCGCCGCCTCATGCCATTTCAACGCCCGCGCGCCCAATCCCCCGCCCTCGCCCTCGTCTTCTTCTCCACTCTTGCCGACGCCCACGGACCCCGTCACCACCGGCTCCTCTCGGCCTCCGAAGACGAGTGTATCGCCTCCCTGATCCGGTCATGCTCCGACGCGAGGGCCCTCCGCTGCGTCCACGCCCAACTCCTCAGGTCCTCTGCCGCCGTCCCCACGTCGTACACCCTCCCCAAGTTGCTATCCTCCGCCGCCGCGCTCTCCCCCTCCTACGCCCGCCGCCTGTTCGACCAAATTCCCAACCCCGCCGCCTTCTCCTGGAACAGCATGATCCGCGGCCTCTCCCTCCTCCCAGACCCCTCCAAAGAGCCCATCTCCCTTTATCGCCAGATGCTGCGGCGAGGTTATGCGCGCCCCAACAGCTTCACCCTAGCTTTCACCCTCAAAGCTTGTGCGACGGTCTCCGCGTTCGCCGAGGGTCAGCAGATCCACTGCCATGCTCTTCGTTGCGGTCTCGTTTCGAGTGCCTTCGTCCAGACCGGACTGCTCAATTTCTACGGGAAGTGTGAGATGATCTCCGCCGCGAGGTCCGTGTTTGACGAAATTCCGGACAGGAATCTGATCGCCTGGAGCTCGATGATCAGCGGGTACGCGAGGATGGCGATGGTGAATGAGGCATTCGGACTGTTCAGGGAGATGCAGGAGGCGGGAATTGCTCCTGATGAGGTCACCATGGTGAGCGTCATCTCCGCCTGTGCCAAGGCTGGTGCATTGGACCTTGGGAGGTGGGTGCACACGTTTGTTGAGAGGAAAGGGATTGAGGTGGATCTCGAACTCGGCACTGCTTTGATTGACATGTATGCCAAGTGTGGCTCGATAGGAAAGGCAAGAGAGGTGTTTAATGGAATGGCAATTAGGGATACTATGGCATGGAGTTCAATGATTGTTGGACTGGCGATTCATGGTCATGCGAAGGATGCCTTGGAACTTTTCTCTAAAATGTTAGACTGCAAGGTAAATGATATCACAAAGTGGATAAATTTTACTTCATGATTTGGTAAAAATAATATTATTTAACATGAATTTTTTTCACTGTTCACTGGTAAATTTATTAATTTCTTATCTCCTATTACAGAGTTCCGAGTCTTTGATGAACAGATCGGTGTTCTATTTTGTGATCTCAACTACATTTTATGACAATGAATTACAAAATCTTTACCATAGCTTGCCAGAAGTACCTAAGCATTATTTCTGAAAAGCACTTTATCCTATAACAAAACTGAAAACAAGGCACCATTCTACCTGTACATATTGTTTTTTTAGCCTGTAATCTAATTCGTTTCTTACACTTTAATTCTGATTTTTGGCCAAGTCTTCTAGGCAGTGTTTCTGGTTTATGACCTCATTTAAACTATAGGACACCTAACATACAATTTGAACTAAGTGATCAATGTTTGATTCAGTTGATAGTGATAATCAATAACATGTTAACTTTTACTAGAGTGGATCTAAGACCCTATGTTTAGTTCTAGAAGATTAATCTGTCACTGCATTACCTTATGGTGTTGTCTCTTTCTTGCTCACATGGATTACCTAATGATATAAAACAGTTAATTCTATTTTGGAAATTCTTCTCAGGTCAAGCCTAACCATGTGACATTCATTGGTGTGCTATCAGCCTGTGCTCACAGTGGTGTTGTCAGTGATGGCAAACGCTTTTGGGTTACTATGCATAATCTGGGAATTGAACCATGGATGGAGCATTATGGTTGCATGGTAGACCTTCTTTGTCGTGCTGGTTTGTTAGAGGAAGCTTATTCATTTGTAACCACTATGCCTATTTTACCAAATTCTGTAATTTGGAGGACACTTCTAGTGGGATGTAAGAGTGATAGAACTTTTGATAAAGCAGAAACAGTTGCGAAGCAACTTCTGGAATTGGAACCACTGAATGCGGAGAATTATGTACTTCTTTCAAACTTCTATGCATCTAGGCACCAATGGGACAAAGTGGCCTACATGAGAAAGAAGATGAAGGACCTTGGAGTGAAGGTTATCCCAGGGTGCAGTTCTACTGAGATTGATGGCTTTGTACATGAGTTTATGGTAGGTGATGATTCACACCCTGAGATCAAGCAAATAAGGGAGGTTTTAAAGGACATTGCAGATCGGGTCCGGCAAGCTGGACATGCACCATGGACTTCAGCAGTCCTACATGATGTGGGTGAAGAAGAAAAAGAAATAGCTCTATGCGAGCACAGTGAGAGGTTAGCTATTGCGTATGGCATGCTGAAAACTGAAGCACCAATTATAATTCGAGTTGTGAAGAACTTGAGAGTTTGTGGGGACTGTCATGAGGTGACAAAGGTTATAAGTCAGATATTTGATAGAGATATCATTGTGCGGGACCGTGTTCGTTTTCATCAATTCAAAAATGGAGTTTGTTCTTGCAATGACTTTTGGTGACGTCTTGTCTATAAAAGGCTCTTTCTAGAAGAAGTGCATGATCACTTTGTCTTTGTAAAGCTACTTAATCACAATAGAAGTAGGCCAATCCTGTTGCTGCTTGTGAGAAGTCCTCTAACATTTCAGAATGTGCATCAATGGACTAGTTGATGAACATCGAATTATATGTCAGCAAAGGTGCATGAAGAGGGGAATTTATAGGCACAAGTTTAGTATATGGTACATAAAGGCTGGAATATTGCTTCATTTGTTCTGATAAAACATTTTGAGGTAAAGTTAATTCAGTTTTGTTTTTAGTTCCCTCTCCAAAACTTTGTGAAATTGTTTGTACTGAATTAAGCAAGCTTTCTTTGAAATATTCGATAAAATGGCTTATTTCATATATTATAGCTATTTGATGCAGTAGTTGACAAACAACTGTGAATGTCAGTCTAAAAGAATTTGCATGTTATTGTCATATTGCCATGTAAGGTTAAAAAACATGATGGAATGTTGAAAGAACCTGTCTTACTAGAGAAGAACTTTTTGTGTAACAAACTTCTATCAGATCTTACTATGAAATTTCCACTTTTTTAGTGATTCCTTCTTTTTTTAGTATGACTCGAAGAGTTAAAGGGTGTTGCTTCTACTACTAGAATTGATGAGATGATACATTGGTTTCAAGACTTGGCGAATTCCAGCCATTACTACATGTTAAAGATTTATTATGCTTTATGGCTGTACTGCTTAAATTGTTGTAACCACAATACCTCTTTCAAGATAATTTCATCAACCTCCTCAAAAATATAGTTAGTTTTGTCGAATCGCATTTTGTTAGAGAACATTTATCAGTAAACTATAGATTTTACTTTGTCAAGTAGTTTCTCAAATCACCTTTGTGACAATAAATTTTGTCACTCTCATTTTTGTTGTGCTTCAATATATCCTGTTGAAGATACCTCCATTTTGAAAGAGAACATGATATTTAAAGCATGCTAAATTATATTTGTTTTGTTATTTAGATACAAAATCCTTTTATACATCCATAGGACGACTCCCTCTCAAAAGAAAAAAAAAATCATAGAACAACTCCTTTAGAGTTTTGTTTAGTTTACCTATGTTGTTGGTCCAAAATTGTTACAATTATATCTTAGGAAGGACATTTTTCACATTTTTAACAACTACGATGTTTTCCTAAAAAAAACAACTTACGATGTTCTTTTCTTATTTTTGTTTTTGTGTGCATGTGAAGTTCTAGGTCTGCCAGTTGAGATTCATATCTCAACCTGCAAGTCATAGATACATATTTAAACCTGAAAGTGCACTGCACTTTAATTTATTGGCAAATTTACACAGATAATGGTCTCGCCTCTCATTTGGCGCTCTTCGATTACTGTTGAAAGTCAAGATCTTTGCTTGGCTTCTGCGGTGTGAGTGGATCCTTCCCAGAGTTTATAGGGCGAGGTGAGCACGACATGCGGATACCTCCTGTGTTACGTGTGGGGAGGAGGAGGAGGATGTCACCCATCTTTTCTTCAGCTCCGGGGTGTCTCGTGAGTATGGTCTCGAACGACTATTACTGGTGGCGTCCTCCTGACGGCGGAGGACTTCTGGTCACGAGGAGGCTTGGCAGACAGAGACTGGGTTGGAGACTTCAATGCAAAGAGATGTCAGGTGGATAGTATTGTATACCACATGTTTTACCTTCTTCGGGAGTGGGGTTTTGGCGAACTAATAGTGCAAGATCTATTGGTGAATAATATACCGAAAGGTTTGGTTACTAATAGAGCGGAATGACGTCGTATGATCCATGTAGCCGACTCCACCTAGTGGGATAATGCTTTGTTGTTGTTGTTGTTGTTTGGGAGAGTGGGGGTTTTGGATAGCACCTGTTCGTCTTCTTTTGCCGCTCTCCACTAGAGAGCGTTTCACTTGTATATGATGTTTCTTTTTGGGTGATATATATATATATATATATATATATATATATACATGGATGACAACCAAATTGGTGGTCATCCTTTCTCTTCTCAAAAAAATAAAAAAATGGTCTCACCATAATATTTTCAAATTGGAGTTTGAAGTAGGGGAAAGAACCGTGAAGTCACACAAATAGAGGAGGATGCATTTAATTCACATAGTTTTCAAGTTTACTTCATCATCACATACTACATTCGAATATATGAAAGTCAAATATAAATATTCTGATTTGCATAATTTGGAGTCTACATGCGACTATTTTGCTTTCAGGGTTTGGAAACTAATTTATTGGTTACCTACAACGATTGTCTTCATGTAGGTTTGAGCGAATCTTTCCAATTTATAATAATCTAGGTAACAAAATCAGACATTAGTTTATAATTAAGAGAATAGATTGCCCACATTGAAGCGGAGAATAGGCTTACATGCAGGTCTAGCATCTCCAGGAAAAAGAAAATGACTTGGTGTAGATTTGAAGTAAATAGAAATAACAACTGTATTCAAATTGCAGAAAATAAAAAAATAGTTTCATCTAGTATGAGCTTGGGAAAACCAGATGGCAACTACTTTAAATGGCCCATCCTCAAAAAAATAAAAAGAAAAGAAAAAAGAGGCTTGTAAAATTGCTTATTGAACTTGTTATAAAGAACATATCCTGTGTAAAGTTAGAATAAAATGTTTAAGTACATGGATTTTTTTTTTCTTTTTGACAGGGAAAAAAGATGGTTAACGAAAGATGATGTCATCCATGTTTATAATATTAAGGTAAAAATATATTAATTTTGTCAAAATCAAATATGAGTGACTGTATAACCAACAAAGACACTCTATAAAATCCCATAAAAAGGATATACAAACCAACCCTATGGATTAATATGCCCTGTCTCTCAAAGAAGAAAGGTGCTCTCTCCAAATGCTATCCAGGCAAAGTGATTAACTGAACAATGTACTCAACATTATAATTGTTGCTATGGGTCCAAATATTCCATAGGACAAGTGGTAGAACCCATTCTGATGGATAAGATAGCTGTGGGTAGCTTTGTCCTGCATAACCCCATCTGAAGCTCCTCCAAATCCCTCTAGTTGAGGGATACCCACCGCAACCAAATGTCCTCAAGCCGCTAAACCACAACACAATTAAAGAAGAGGAGAAGATGTCCTCCTCGGCCGAACCAGATATCCACAACTTACATCAAATCCACGTGGCCATCTAGTGATACGCCCTCATGAGGTCCTTGCCTATCTGAATTGACTTTGATTTTTTTATTCAGGGTGCTCATGCCGCATGGGCTTCAAATCACATGATTTTCTAACCTCATGTTCTTTTTTCTCTCCCCCTCCGCCGAAAAGATTTGAGTGTATATCTCTCTCCCACCACGTATCTCCTGTACACCAAGCCAAACCAGCTCATTGAGAGCTATATAGGTGCCAACTTGAGAGATGGTCACATAGAAATGCCAGCTCTCCTGTCTGTTGATCTCAGAGGATGGAGTACTTTGATGCCTAAATCCCACTGATGCCATATTGTGATCGACGACAAGACTCAGCAGAAAAGTGGGCAGATCTTGATGGACACATGAATGTTGCTCAGTTTTCTAAAGTTGTATTTTACTTAAATACATGCCACATTTATGTCTTAGTTAAATTTCTTATAAATCATACTACGAAATAGGGTAATTTATTTAACAGTACGAGTTCGTGAAAGACGAGCAATGATCATTGAGGATCTAAGGCTTTTGGCACAATGACAAGCATTCAACTGCATGATAAAAAAAACAATTCTCGCTTTTGAACTCCTCAAAAAAATTCTCGCCTCTGAACTCCTAAAAAAAACTATCCTTGGACACACTGAGGAGATTTTTCTAGCAGGGGTGTGACTCGGACAGGCGCGACATACACCTCGTCGCATGGCACATCGTTTGTCGCCCCATGTCAATGAGCGGTTTGGGCGTTAGAGATCTTCGCTACACTAATCCCTCCTGGCCCAGTGGGTGGGGCGAATTATGGGGCCTGACGATAGTTTATGGCGATCGGTCTTCACCTCTTGCTATGGGCGTGACTTGTCTTGGGATTCTAGGATCATCCTCCCGCGGGGGGCATCCTTTTTGGCGGGGTGTGTCGGCTCTTTTCCCACGGGTGCGCCCTCTTATGACACCCTCTTTGGGATTTGGAGTGAACTTCTCTTGGGGACTCATTATCGACATCTTTTCCTCGCCTCTGGGCGCTGGCATGCGACGGTGGCTGACATATGGTTGGAGTAGGGCAGCCCGGGCACTGGCTCGTGGACCCCCCTTTTCAGCTCTCCACTATCGGACCAGCGCTTTTTGAAGCTCCTAGGATCCTTTTCGGCTGGATCCCTCCTGCCGGGATGGTGGGATTTGGATATCGGCGTCTTTCTCAGCTCGCAATTATCTCCGATTCCTTTCCCCCGTATCTTCTTTAGTCACATTCAAGGCAAACTGCATACTTATTTGGTGTTCTTGGGTGCTGTTGAAAGTCAAGATTTTTGCTTGACTTATGCGGCGGAATAGGATTGTCACCAAAGTTTACAGGGCCAGATGGGCCCCCACACCTCTTGCCCCTTGTGTGTTGGGACCGAGGAGCACATCGACCATTTATTCTTCGACTGTATGGTGGCTCGCGAGCTCTGGTTGCGGATGGGTGCGCTGGACCCTTTCCCAGCAGCAGCAGAGGCTTTCTAGCAGTTACTTCGTGACCGGGTTAGACAGCGACAGAGCTGGAGGATTTTGTTAGCATCCTTTTTGGCCAGTACTTGGGCCATTTGGCTTCAGCGCAACTGGACTGTTTTTTTTGTGGGGAGCAACGTCAGGTGGAAGAGTATTGTACATCATGCTTCTTTTCTTCTTTAGCTAATGTTCACCTCTTTCTTTTTGCAGCTCTCATTTTGAGGGTCCACACTTGTACATTTTGATCACTCCATAGTTATATATATACATGAATGGCAACCACAAATCTTGGTGGCCATCCTTTCTCTCCTCAAAAAAAAAAAAAATTCTCGCTTCTGAAAGCCAGATTATTGATGTGGCAGCATACAAGTATGTATGAAAACTTTTCTTAGATGTTTTCACTGACAACACACTAGAAGCAGAAGTTGCTTTTGGATTAGTAAACACTGGATCATTAACCAACATCTCGTTCCGTGTTCATAGATTCGTTATGTAATTATATTAACCAAACTGTTTGCGGCATAAATGATTGTCTTTTGAAGATCACAACTCAATTGCTTCTTTTTGTAACTGATATCTAAGTGAATTTTGTACTGATCATCTTATAGTTTGCACAAGGAAGGCAACAGAGAGCAAAATAACACTTAAGCATCATTTGGTAATAGCATCGAGTGCATGAATAACAGGCAAGTGGATGTATGTCAGAGGGCATACTGACACCCGTGGGCTCTGGATGATGGAAATTGGACTGTAGCCAACATTAAGGATCCATGATATGGAAATTGGATTGTAGCCAACATCATTTCATAGTTCATCATGCTTCTTTTCTTCTTTAAGAGTAGGATTTTGGATAGTTGATGTACACCTCTTTCTTTTATCCCTCTCTCTTTTGAGAGCTTGCACTTGTACATTTTGATCATTTCATAGTTATATATATACATGGATGACAACCACAACTTTGGTGGCCATCCCTTTTTCCCCTTAAAAAAAAAGAAAAGAAAAATTGACTTCTTCCGAGATATAAAATTTTGTATCAATTTGCTTCAATATATTGCTTTAGTCCACTCGTTCCGATTGGAAAGTTTTTTTTTCCTATTCTGATACTTCCCATGATTGCCCCTAAGAAATGATTACCTTTTGGATCTAATGTGATTCGGGGAGAGGGGGGGGGGATTTTTTTATTTTTTACTTTTCTTTTTGGTGTTTCAAGGAGGGCAATGCCTAATACAATGCATATCCCATGTTTGGCTGAAGGACTCTCCTTTTTTATTTTTTACTTTTCTTTTTGGTGTTTCAAGGAGGGCAATGCCTAATACAATGCATATCCCATGTTTGGCTGAAGGACTCTCCTAAAATGCTGGTCATTACTTCCTCAAGAGGAAAATAAATATTGACCCTTATGCGTACTTTCAAGATCAATTGCTGACCTTTAGGACCGAAACCAAAGCCGAAGAGATGGTTGGTCGATCGTGATGGTCACCATGTTTGGCATATTTGACATTCCTGAACATAAGACACAGCCTATTTCACGAACTCCTTGTTGATATCAATCATGGTCGCTCTGTGGTACCATTGTTTAAGATGGTGACTGACATACCTGTTTGGGCAGTTATGGTACCTTAACTAGTTATTTTGACACTCATATCTTTAATTTAGATTAGTAAGCTGTTCACCTGGGTAGACATACTGAAGCTCTAGAGTCCAGAATATGTTTTCTTAGGTACATGGGTGAATATGTTAAGTCTCATATGGTCATATGACTCGCGTTATCAGGTCTAACAATGTCTTGGGAATTGGCATCCATTCATATTATTTAATAGCATGTAAAAACACCTAAAATCTCAGATAATCTTGTCCTTCATTGCAGTTGGGTTACGATCTGATATGAGTTTACATAATTATTCTATTTTTAATTCATAAATAAGATACTTTTTGCTAACATGGATTGGATGCACTTTTCATAAGTTTGTGCATGACAGTTGAAAATTGCTAACATCAATTTCTCAAGAAGCAACTGCAAATTTACTAGACTTAGCCAAGAAACTTCTTTAGGATCTCAACAAGATCGTGCTAACAGATTCGTTGAATACAATCTTGCATTGACAGAAACATAATACTTGAATAATCTTCTAGTTCAATTTAACTTGGGTGCCCCCGAGATAACAACTGATGGAATTAAGAAGCTCATCATCTGACACAGCTACTTTATCCTGAAGGATTGAAATATGAAAAAATTAAGTTGGGATCTTCAAGGACATTTGGGTCCTCCGCTCTTGGTCTTCCAGTTATTGTAGCATGGGCAAACCTCCTTATGTGCATAGGTCCCAGGAGGGACACATCTGCACTTGAAGCAGCATTGTTGGCAGAAGAACATGCAGGGCTTCTTGTAGGCGGTCTTTGAGCATCTATATTGACAGGCCCCTGGGCATTCTGCATTTGTAAAAAGAGTTCTAAATATCATTTTACTTTTGTTAATATCCATATTCCAATTTGATCGGATGTCTCTGAAAAGATTTAATAACTGAACTAGGTGGTAGATGCATAAGGGAAACCTGATAGTTATACTTTATGTTCACTGGAGTAAAGTAATTTAACGTGCCCTCATTCTACAACCCATAACTGTAGTTATTGCTGGATCATTTGTGAGATCTGAATTGTGTCTCTTTCTGCTCTTATGGGGTATATGCACATAAAGGCCCTACAAGGGCTTTCAACAACCAACTAAAGGTGCAGTCCCGCAATTATTCTTAATAAATTCAGTCCACATGGGGTGCTTTATCCATCGATATCCTTGAAGCAGACACAAAAAAGGTACTCCAATTTGAATCCAGGATCATATTCTATATATCAATTTTGATCTTGGTGGTAAATGTGTAGACGAATCTACAAGTCGTCAACTCAGAAGACTGGGTTTTAAAAAATTGTAGCCGTATGTGCACAGCTTGAAATTTATGCTGTCAAGGAAATCAATGCTGTCCTCTTTCCTAAGATTTTACTTTGTATGGTTCTACAGATGGTTGTTATCCTATTGGCAGCTTTTAAGGTATTAACCCGCATAAATAATTAGCAATCTTTTGGTTGTTGTCCAACATGAGAAATATTTGACATCTTAAAGGTTTTTCTATTCTCAGCTTTTCTACGGGTATAACTGTAGATCACTATTTGGACTCCATTTACTGCACAGTGAAGTAGTTCACCGTCCCTTTCTTTATATTTTGCTTGAATTAGTTCTTACTCACTGGGATCGATCGTTAACTGATGTAAATGTTTGGATTAGATATTACAAATTATCTGCATGATAAATAATAGCCATTCTCTTCATCAACTTAATTTATTTTATCATTACTCTAAAAGGAAGTTTTAATATTAATCTTTTTTTTCGTTTTTTTTTCTTTTACGATCTAGATTCAACAGTATCCTTAATCAATCATGTCAATTAATTTTTTTTTATCTTACAATTATAGACTGACTTAAATTTACATGATTTACTCATGTTGACTTCACTGTGTGTAGAAACACGGACATGCATACAACCTAACATTATCCTAGGATCATCTTGAAAAAAAAAAGAGATGAATATTGAGCAAATAAAATTATTGATTAAATTATTCTACAAACATGAGCCTCTCAGAAGGTGGGAAAAAATTATGAAATTTTTGCTGGAACCAACACAGATTTTGTCAGTGTGCCCCCCCAAACGTTAATGCTACATGCATTTAGCCCTTGGGAATAAGTGGAATCTTAGATCTATTTTTGTTCTTGTCTCACTTTACATACCGGATCAACTGCATGCATGGCATTATATGATTATTAAGGACGAGAGTAGATCGAAAGCTCATTTGTGAAGTAGAGAATGGAATCTACAGAACAAGGTTTCTTTAGTTTATACTAAAAGATTCACAAGGCCATTTGGCAGCCGTACCTGCTTGAGTAAATCCAGAGTGTCTGTGCCTCTGCTGCATACATGACAACGTAGGGGAAAAATGTTTAGTATTCTAATTACCAACAACTCAAGACTCCTTTGCTCTGTTCCTAGTTTCAGAATGTTACCTTGGCAGCCAAGCTCACTCCAAGGTCTTTCTCTACCATGTCCTACAAAATTGCAGCATTTGAAAAACAAAGGTCAGATTCAGATTCTTCCTCTATGGGAGTGGTGTCGTCTTTTATATGAAATGCAGCTTCTGATATGTGTAAAGAAGGAATAAAAGGAACCTTAGCTGATTCTTCCACTGCTGCACAACAAACAAGGAGAAAGAAGAAGAAGGAGAGCAGAAGGGAATGAGCAGATCTCCCCATTTGTTCTGAAAAGCTTCAAACCTGTGCAGGAACCCTGCACAAGTTCGTGAGTGGTGCAGTGTATTTATAAGGTGAAAAAAAAGTGGGGTGTAAATTAGATGGAAGCATTTCTCCACTGTTGCTGCTGCCTCCCACCGACACCATCATCAATGCATTCACACTTTCCTTTTTTTCTTTTTTTTGTTTGATGGCTCCTGGTAGGGACTGGTTCAGATCCAGCTGGTAGAAATGAAGGTCTTTGCCCTCAGATTGGATTCAAAGACAGAGGACAGCTTTTCTACACTGACGTATAGCGACTGGGTACAAAATTGGTTAGTTTCAAATGGTAAAAAGTTGTTAATTATCTTAATCCTTTTTTTTATACACAAGAGTTGGATGATTTTGAGATGATTATTTTTGTGCTAAAAGTTCATCTAATAGTGTTTAATGGATTAGACGAACTTTTACTAGACTTGATTAATCAAATTTTTAAAACATTGGACGAGTACGGATTTGTTGGAGTTTGTCACCGTCGTCTTGCATCGTCGCCATGGCCGAAGACTTGCAGACGTCGTCGGTGTTATTAGTTGGAGGGTTTTCATGTTTGTGCAGTGTTATTTAAATAATACTTCACAAATAGTGATATAATAAATAATTATCTAAATATTAAATAAGCTTACTAGTCTATATCATTGATATACTTATTTAAATATTTAATATTATTAATAAAAAAATCGGATGTTGTGCAAATGACCGAAATGTATTCGGCTCGTTATCCATCAAAGCTTGATAACGGACAGGACAATTAGTCCAACACCATGCCGCCCCTATATCAATATTTAGGTTTCACCACATATTCACTTTGTCACATTGAACCAACTGACTCTTAATTAATTTCCAACACATTAGTAGTATAATAGTTGAATTAAAAATGGAAAAGAAGTTTTTATGGACTTTATGCTTCTTCTTTTTTTTTTGGAATGGACCTCATCAATCAAGCGAGTTTCTTTTCACTAATAATTATCCTACAAATTTAATCAAGTTATTGATTTAAGGTTTTTTTTTTGTTCAGTTGAATAAGTTTGCCGATTTTATAGGTCCTTTCAGAAGAAATTTTCTCCACCTTTTTTTTACCAAATTTGTTGAGAGTTTTCCGTTGAAAACTGAGTAAGATTAATAAGCGGCAAATAATATTTTTCGAATTCCAGTGGCATCAATCCACTACCAGTGGAACAATCAACAAGTCGTGTACTTTGTTTTTTTGTTTATTACTGTTCGAGGGGACTCGTTAAGTCCAAATTTTGTAGACCCAAGAGGGAAATATACTCCCTCTGCCTTCAGAGAAACATGCACCGTAAGGTTAACAGGACGCTGTTCATTTACCATATCTTACAAGAATCTAAAAGAGCAGGCCCCCTTGAACACTACTTTGTTTGTTCTTATTTTTCTAACCCACTTAGAATCTATTCGACTTAGCTGATATAAAATAATCAGTAAATTAAAGTGCTAATAAGTAGTTTAATGATTGAAATTAATTTTTTAAAATAAGCAATTACGTATTTAATAATAAAAAATTTATAAGTTATTATTTTGATCAAATGACCAAAAAGTCCTTAGTATTATAATAAATGAAATATAAGAAGAATAATTATGTACATTTTAAGGATCAAATAGTACTTTCATTTGATCAACTTTTTTTTCATACCAAATAAACTGAGGTTCTTTAGCTTATTTTTTCTGATTTATAAGTAGGTAAAATAGAAAAAAAAATTAAAACTAATTATCAATAGGTAAATGTAGGTATTTTTTTTTCTCAGTTACCAAATAGGAAAAAAAATTAAAACCAATTATAAATGTTTTGAGTGACTTGTAAGTTTAGTCAATCAGTCTCAGTGTGTTCTTGGGGAAGGTATGGTTTAATGTAAAGAAATTTAAAAAAATGAAAATAAAAGATCATGATGAGTTGATTTTCGAGTGACCTTGTATGCGTTGTTGCTTTACACCCTTCTTCCATATTTGTGGAGAGATTCAACAAGTTGTTCTCATCTCTTTTTTTTTTTCCTTGTTCTTGCAGTAAATTTTCGACGGTCGAAAAATCTTCGCAATTTGCGACGGATTAAATGAAAATTCATAATAAGATCTTAGTTGAAAGCATGTTCTCAAACTAAATAGGAGATAGTGTGTGCGTGTGTATGAAATTAGGAACTTTGTATGGCATGGACTAAGGGTGAGTGCAAGATTGAGCCAGACTTGACTCGGAGAAGGGTCTACAAATACAAGACGTGATGGTGGCACGTAAATAAAAATCCGCTTACAGTTGGATCGAGTTTTAAAGGACGAAACTTGATTACAATCCAATCTAATTTTGTAAATTTAATATGTATTACCACAATTATATATATATCATCAAAAATACTTTTACGCAGTTTAATTCATTATGACAGTCCAAATATCGTATCTTTTAATTATTAGTTTTACTTGAACATAAACTAGAGAAAAGAAAATATATATATAAAAAAACAAAGGTTTTCCCCACCCCCACGGGCCGTAGTACTGTTGGGTTTATGAGAGCGTTTCACATGAAGCTTGTGCTCATTTAAAGAACACTTCCATTGGAGAGAAAGAGGGGTGTGCATAGGGGATACTCGTGCCCCTTGAGTTTAGATATCATGCTTAATGCTCACACGTAAAGTCTCTAAAAGTATCGTCCATTACCTAAATCTCTTCGTTTTATAATTTTTAACATTTCTCTTATCTTACTTATGAACTATCATTTAAGGTCATAAGACATATGGATCATCGAAAGGATCAACAGTTTAAAGAACTCGAAATCATATATAAAATCATCTAGATGCGTCTTTAACAGATTATAAGTTTATAACTAAGATATAATGGTATGATTAGTCAGGTATCAATAATCCCAGACATGTATAGATTGAAAATGGATTCACTTAGTCGATCGATCCATAAGGTGAAGTGGTCGACCGATCGATCGATTAGTGCCATCAATTGACTAGTCAAGAAAAGTAGTCGACCAGTCAGTGACTGATCTTTCTTGGATATTGTCCGAATGGTCGCACCAATTTCGGTCCCTTCTTGTACAAGATGTTTTTTGCACTATAAGGAAGCTTGACACATCAGAAGTGACTGTCAAAAGTGGAAGGTTCAGGTATACTTTGCAAAATCATCCTGGTGTGATCAAGAAGAGTTGAGTAGGTGGTGACTTGGACAATGGTGACGCAATTTTTGTAGCACAAACCAATCCATGTTCAGGTAGATTACATCAAATACCCTTTAAGTCTGGTCGTTTTTTTTTCAGTGCTATCCTCTAACACGAATGTCCTCCATCTTTTAACTCATTACACCGAATGGCCTTTTTTCCGCCGATTGCCCATTTTCTGATCGCATAGTTGACGTAACATTTTCTCTTCTTCATATAAGTATTTATTAACGTGACAATATTAAGAAATTAAAAATAATAATTAAAGAATGAAAACAAAAACCATGCAAAGAGAGAAGGAGGGGGGTGTCGCCCCACCCTCTCCGACCACTGGTGGTCGCTGGAGGGGGGGCAAGCCCCCCCCCCCCCCCCCCCCCCCTCTGAGCGTGCTGGATGGTGACAGGGAAAGAGGGGGGCGACGGCCCCCTCTTTGCGACCTCACGTCAGAGGTAGCGGAGGGGTTTCCTGTGCCAGCGTCAACGTGGGGAAAGAGGGGGGCGACAGCCTCCCTCTCAGCGACCTCACGTCGGAGGTCGCGGAGGGCAGCCGTCGCCCCCTATTCTTTTCTTGTGCCGGTGTTAGACACCCCCAACCCTCCGACGACCTAGTGGTCATAGAGGGAGGGGCGACACCCCCTCCTCTTTTTAACATGTCATTTTTTCATTTTTTAATTATTATTTTTAGTTTTTTAATGTTGTCACGTCAATAAATACTTATATGGAGAAGAGAAAAGATATCACGTTAGCATCACATCAACTATGCGACCGAGAAATAGGCGATCGACGATGAAAAGAGCATTCGGTATAATGAGCTAAAAGATGAAGATCATTCATGTTACAAATTAAAGTTGGAGGGCAGCATTAAACGCCAAAGTTGCATGGCATTTGGTATAATTTTTTCATCCATGTTCTTATCGGGGAGTGAATACAAACAGACTCATGTTGACATCATAAAACTTAAGATAGTTTGATTTTTTTTTTATTCAAGATGATCTTACCACATGTTCCCTGATAATAAGATGTTCATTGCCTACTAACCAATAGACAATGATGAAGTTTTTATGGGTAGTTGTGATACCGGCAAGGTAATAGGTTGATTATGTGGATATTCATAAATTTGATAGTATAGTTAGAATATCAAATAATGTTAGACATGTTTTTTAGTTAAAGAAAAGTCAAATATCTTTGGTACTCTTAACTATTTTGGATTATGGCTCTATTTGACATTATTAGCAATTTGATAAGCAGATAGAGGTTTAATCAATGGATAGTGGATGATTATTAGCGGTTAGAGGTTCTAACAAATAAGTGTTTGATAAATTTAATGATAAAATTAGCTGATAAATAGAAAATAACATAATTAAACATATGATAAATTATTTAATTCAAACACTATACAAATTCTATTATAATGTAATAAATAAATTATTTATATATCAATAAAATAAAAAATTATTTTTTAAAAAATATATAAAAATTTATATTGACAATAAATTTTATATAGTGCACACATGATATAAAAAAATTAATTATTAGATTAATTTTTTATTCATTGTTAACATATAAATAATTTGTAATTAATTAAGTATGAATATAAAAAAAATATAGTTAAAAGATGCTAAAATAAAAATGAGAAAATAATAAGTTAAGTTGAGAAAGAAATAATGTATTTGAATAAGGGTAGAATAAGAAAAAAATATATATCGCAATCTCTAATCGATAAATACTACTAGAAGTAGCTTTTTAATATTTTCGTTAGACACTACTTATTTTTATCATTTATCAAATAAAAAATTAGTGTTTCAACAGCCTCTACTTGAAACACTAATTTTATATGAATACAGTTACTTCTGCCATAGAGAAGTTACTAGGGATCCTGTGAAAGTGTAGTCAAATGAATTTCAAGTCTATTGCTGGTTATCTACTAACTTCTGTCCTATTGATGAAACTAAGTTTGAGTACATGATTGATGTTCCTTATGCTAGTGCAAAAGAATATTTTATGTATGTGTTCACTACAGTATTTTTAACGATTCTCGTAAAATTCGTCGAAAAATTTAGTTTCGACGAAAATACAGTGGTTGGAAGAACCCTCGTCGGTAATAATTTTTTGACAAATTTTGAAAATCGCCGCTATTTTTGAAGGAATCGCCCATTGGAACGTCCGACCGGAAAGTCCCGTAACCTCCGACAGGGACCCGTCGATGTTTCGACGGGTGAAATCCATCAGAAACTATTTTTAAAATATAAAAAAACCAGACACTGTTACTGAGAGCAGCATTAGCTGTATTGTTGGTAACCGAGAGAGTGCGAGAGGGGGAGCGGGAGAGAGGGAGGCGGCCACCGAGCGACCGGACCGCCAGGCGCTTGGCCTAAGCTATGAAGGCTACAGTAGGTCCTTTTGTCTACATAATTTATTATTATGGACTCAAAAAAAGTATTACTAAAATGCATTCCAAATAAGGTGAGACATATGCAAAGATCACATTCGATCATGCATATATATTTGTGGCCATGTATTAACACTCAAGGCAGCATGCCATGCATATTGTCCATGTACTTGAAATATACGGAGAAAGATGGGGAGAGGTAAAATTTGACTGAAGATGGATAGATATTACCCAAGATCGCCAACCTTGAAGTTGAATTTAACATGACCAATGCATAAAAGAAAAGTGGTCACTGGGATTCAATGAGGAGTTCATGAACTTGTGGGCCAAGCACAAGAAGGCGGATTGTAATGAGACAAAAAAGAGGATTGCCTTTTCCTTTTTTGGAAGACTTTGCTGATTCCTGTGACTCTACATAGACAAGAAGAAAGAAAGAAAAAACACTGGAACGAGTGTGTAAATGGAAAGGTCTTTGCTAAGGAGGCAACAGGAAAGCAGGATGAAATGAGCTAGAGTGGTAGATAGGTGGTAAAATAAATTGGCCACTCTGGTACAAGTCATCATATATAAGCATACCAATGTTGAGGATACACTGGTGGAGAAGTGAGAGAAAAATAAAAACCTATGCCATACTAGACAGAGAGAGATGTAGTGATCAGTCTGAATTCTCTTAATGAGATTTGTTATGCAGCGATGGGTAGGCCTCCATGCTGTGACAAGGTTGGGATCAAGAAAGGACCTTGGACGCCGGAGGAGGATATCACTCTGGTCTCCTATATCCAGGAGCATGGACCCGGGAACTGGAGATCGGTGCCAAGTAATACTGGTAAAGCTCCCGCAATCTGGGAATTTAGTTTGTTTACACAATTACAAATGAATTTTGGAGAGTTCTTGGTTCCATCCAACGGCTGGCTTAGTGTTTGTGAGCTCTTGCATTTTGTTATGAGCTATAATTCAGGGTCTTCTGATTGTAGGCCTGATGAGATGTAGCAAGAGCTGTAGGTTGAGATGGACTAATTACCTCAGACCAGGAATCAGGAGGGGAAATTTTACACCACACGAAGAAGGAATCATCATTCATCTCCAAGCATTGCTCGGAAACAGGTAGTGTTTTCTCTGTACTTCTTTCTCCTTTAAGAGTTAAAATGTTGATCTGTTGTTATGCTTAATTAAATTGCATTTATTAAATTCGGAAGCCAGCATTAGACTAGCATTCAGAATTGACATCAGAGTTTGATCTCAATTATAAGTCTGTCTAATTCAATATTAAAGAATGGAGCAGTCAGCTTGTAATCTTGATCTTAATGCCTTCTGCAGGTGGGCAGCCATAGCTTCATATCTTCCACAAAGAACAGATAACGATATAAAAAACTACTGGAACACACACCTGAAGAAAAAGATCGATAATTGTCAGCCAGTGATGGACCCAAAGGCACTCTCTAAATCAAGTAATACAGGCTCCCATGATCGTATGTCTCCAAATCTTGGTAAATCCAACCTGAGCTCCTCTTATGCTTCAAGCACAGAGAACATCTCAAAGCTCCTAGAAGGCTGGATGAAGTCCTTCCCCAATGAAAATGTTACCACAAAGGGTCAAGATAACAAGCAGGAGAGCACCAGAAACAGTTCAAACTTTTCTTCTGCATGCTACAAAGCTAAGGAAATTAAGAATGAGGAACCTTCTCCTGGATCCATAGAGGAGCTGGAGTCATTGCTATTGTTCAATAACTCGACCAGCACTGAGTGGAGCAAATCACCACGAGAAGAAGATTTTCTTGTATCATGCGCATCACTACCTAATCATTCTGATCGTGAGAAAAACAGATTGGATACACAGCATCCTCCTCTGACACAGCTGGAGAAATGGCTTCTGGATGAGGCCACAGAGCAGGAAAATCTCCTGGAATTATCTGCCGAGTGTTCCTCGGAGGGAATTTAACTACATTTACTGTGATGATAAATCGATTCCCTCTTCTACAAGTTTCCAGCAGTTGGACAGAAGCAAGATCAAGGTTGTTTGATTTTCCAAGTTTCTACTGCCAGAAGGGCCACAACTTTTGTTTATCATGTTAAAATTGTTGCATTTAAATTCTGTGCTCAAATATTACTTACTGTTCAGTAAAACTATCATGTACTGCTCAAATGTAATTATCCTTCATCGGTAATGATGTTTCATTTGCTTATAGCAGCCCTTTGAGATCTCATTTTGGTTCAGATATAATAATTTGACTGCAAGTTGAATCCTGCAAAGATAATGAAGTACTGCCACATCTTCTCCCCCTGCTGTGAGCATGTAACATGGCAACATGCGAATTCCCATGGCTTTGCTAAGCAATGAAGTTTGCTTCACTTTGACACTAGTTTTGCACTGAAACAATCAACAATCAGGAATTTATTAACCAACCATTATTTTTTGCTACCACAGATGCGGCATTGCTAAGCAGGGAGCCTGGAGACAAGGCCAGGTTTCTGATGGAGGTTTATATGCATGACCAGCATTCTAACTACTGATCGCATTTGATGCTGATTCTCTTTACAAATTTTGAATAGGACATAAGATGAAGATGACTTGTGGTCAACGAGGAGGATAATTGCCATGCAGGGGGATAGGAATTCGTCAGTTGCAGAATATAGGTTGATAATTGAGGAAATGGCTGAATCCTCTAAACATATTCCTTGCACCATAAACCAAACGTCTCCCAGCAGCTAAAAAATCAAACATATTCCTTGCCACTGTTGTCTTCAACTTTGGCAACTTCTTCAGCAGCATACATCCTATACCTTCCTTCATTTCCAATCCTGACCATCTGGATCTTGGTTAGATGAAGGTGATCACCTTAGTTCACAGTCGAAAAATAAGCTTCTATCACTCATTGCCCTCACCTTGTGAAACATCTGAAAGCACAGAAATGATATCCATTTTAGCTCTCTCAGACTCTCAACAGTGCCATCTGAGAAGGATCCTGTCATACTTCAATAGTTATGATTCTTCCCACATTTCTGAGGGTCCCCCGTTGTGTCCACCCGGATCAAGGCGGGAGCCCCCATCTCCCTCATTATTCATTTTGAACACTGATGTTTCTTTTTGGAGTCAGGGGAGATGGGTGGTGCAGGCTGCACACTGCTCAATCCTAACGGTCATATGATTTTTGCAAGTGTGGTGCACAACAGGTTTTATTCAGCGTTGGAGGCTGAGGCTGAGGCATTGAAGATGGCCCTTTTTGCGGTGTCTGGATGGAACCACAAGTGCCTTCAACCCCATTCCGATTCTATGATCCTCATCGCACTTTTGAAGAATCAGAGCTGCTGTCCTTGGCGTATCAAGAATCTTATTACTGACATCTTACTCTTAACTCAAAGTCTTAGCATTTTTGTTCCTACTGTCATTAGCAGAGACTATAATCTTGCTGCTGATTTTTTGGCTAAGCAAGCTCGCATCACTAAGAGTGATTTTTTGTGGGTGGAGGATCCTCCTCATGACCTCACCCGGTTGATGTATCACAACTTTCAATTTGGATTTAATGGGTGTCCCCCATCTTAGATGGGGGGACTTCCCCCGATTAAATCTGGCCCGTCCGATCGGAATCGAACGGGCGCTCATCTGAGCCGGCCTCCACAGTCAACCTCACCCTGTCTCGGAGGAAGAAAACCGTGTATAAAAGGGTGCGGGTAAAATTTTTTTACCCTTTCGTCGGCCTCACTCTCTCTCTCACCCGCTCCGTTCTCGCGCTCTCCCCCTTCATCAACGACATGGAGATTTGTCGCCGATGGGTTATTTGGTCGGCCGCCGAGGAAGATCCGCCCTCCGAGGGGTCCTCCGACCAGATCCGCGTCTAGACCCATCCGCCGACTAGATCCGCGTCCAGACCTGCCCCAAGTATCGCAGGCCGGCCAGATCCGCGTACCCGCTGCCCTCTCACGCTCTTCCCCTTCATCGACGTCATCGAGATCTACCGCCAACAAGGAAGATCCGCGTCAAGGGGGCCCTCCGACCAGATTCGCGTCCCGTCTAGATCCGCCCTCCGACCAGATCCGGATGCCGCCAACGAGTAACGCGGCTCAGAGATGCCCTCCGACCAGATCCGGATGCCGCCGACGAATAACGAGGGTCATCAACCAGATTCGGCTCGTAGGTGTGTTACCCTCTGCTGTGCTTTACTTTTATCTTTCCCACTTTTTTATTCATCGACCATCGTCATGGCATCCAGGAAACTCGATGACTCTCGAGCACGCCGACACCCCCGGTGACTGTCGTCGCACGCCGCCATGCAGCCCCCAGTGACTGTCGTTGCACGCCGCCGCGCAGCCCCCAGTGACTATCGTCGCACGCCGCCGTGCAGCCCCCGGTGACTGTCGTCGCACGCCGCTGAGCCGCCCTTCCGGGATGTTTACCCTATATTTTTTAGGTTGTTTCAATAATTTTTAGGTTGTTTGTAATTATCACAATCTTCAGTCGGACGTTTACCATGTAAGAATAGCATCTGATCAGTCAACCGACTTCGACAAATGAAGAACAAGCTACATTATTACTTACCCGATAATGAGGGCAACCCCAAAATTGTCTGCTGGGATTATTGTTTGTCCATGAGGTCTGTAATATTGCTTTATCTCCACATGCGCAATAAGGACTATCTAATTTATTCCAAGGACATGAAGTAAAAGATGACATGGCTACGATAAATTTAGTGACCTGCGAAATAAAATGATAAACGCATGCATCAAACATGAATGAAGTATGTACTCATCAATAAGTAAATTGCTTAATTATGTGATTAACAGAAATAATAGATTACTAATTACACAGCGGGGGCGGTCGGGTGGTTCTCGGCGACGGCGGCGGTCGGGTGGATCCCGGCGACGACGGGGGCGGTCGGGTGGATCTCAGCGGCGGCGGCGGCGGCGGTCGTGTGGATCTCGGCGGCGGCGGCGATCGTGTGGATCTCGGCGGCGGCGGCGGAAGTGGATCTCGGCGGCGGTCAGGTGGATCTCGGCGGTCGTGCGACAGCGGCCAATGGTCCCAGAAGGGCGGCGGTCTACGCTGATAGTCACCGGGGGCAGCGCGGCGGCGTGCGACGACAGTCACTGGGGCTGCGCGGCGGCGTGCGACGACAGTCACCGGGGGCGTCGGCGTGCTCGAGAGTCGTCGAGTTTCCTGGATGCCATGACGATGGTCGATGAATAAAAAAGTGGGAAAGATAAAAGTAAAGCACAACAGAGGGTAACGCACCTACGAGCCGGATTTGGTCAGCGACCGTCATTATTCGTCAGCAGCGTCCGGATCTGGTCGGAGGGCGTCTCTGAGCCGCGTTACTCGTCGGCGGCGTCCGGATCTGGTCGGAGGCCGGATCTGGCCGGCGGATCTGGTCGGAGGGCCCCCCTTGACGCGGATCTTCCTTGTCGGTAGTATATCTCAACGACGTCGATGAAGGGGAAGAGCGCGAGAGGGCAGCGGGTATGCGGATCTCTCCGGCCTGCGGTACTTGGGGCGGGTCTGGACGTGGATCTGGCATGCGGATGGGTCTGGATGCGGATCTGGCCGACGGACGGGTCTGGACGTGGATCTGGTCGGAGGGCCCCTCGGAGGACGGATCTTCCTCGGCGGCCGACCAAATAACCCCGTCGGCGGTAGATCTCCACATCGTCGATGAAGGGGGAGAGCACGAGAACGGAGCGGGTGAGAGAGAGTGAGGCCGGTGCGGTTGACACACTTTTACCCGCATACTTTTATACACGGTTTTCTTCCTCTGGGACAGGGTGAGGCTGGTGCGGTTGACACGAACCGCAGAAAACTCATCTGAGCCGGCCTCCATGAGCGCCCGTCCGATTCCGATCGGACGGGCCAGATTTAATGGGGGGAAAGTCCCCCCATCTAAGATGGGGGACACCCATTAAATCCTTTCGATTTATAACTTAATTTTATGCTTTTCCCCTAAAAAAATAACACCCGAGTGGCTGGGAAAGAAGTAAAATTAACAAATGTATACTAAATTATCGAGTGTAATAATCTGATATAAACTGGGAGCAGAACTCTCATCAGCTAAAGAACTATGCAGACATCCCCTCTTCATCGATTTCACCTCGAAGCTACCCAGCAACGCTCCTCTCGTCTCTCCAAGTCTCATCGCCGTGCTGCCCGCTCGCTCGAAGACCGTTGGCACCCTCTTTGTCGATCTCTCGTCGCAGCCAACCTTCCATGCTCCTCTCCCTCCAACATTCGTCGCCGGCCTCCCCTTGTCATTGATCATGCCTCAAATATGTCCTGGCACACCTCTGTCTGCGCATCCAAGCTCTGTTGTCCCTTATGTGAACATTGTCATTGTCTTTGCCTCTCCTGTTGCTTTTGACCCATGCTATGTGACCTTGACACGAATACTGCCAATTGTCTTCCCATTCGATAACTATGACGCATGAAGCATGTATTCATTCAATTTACAATTAATAAGGTTCTCATGAAGTGGTAAGCAATTTCTTCTCATTTAAATAAAGGTCGAAATTTTTTATTGAACAAGTACGTCATACGAAATGACATAATCGAATTAGATGGTAGTTTGACCTTCAACATGTGGATTGGAAGAAAGAGAGAGAGAGAGAGAGAGAGAGAGAGAGAGAGAGAAGTATTTTGTGATTGTAGCGTGGAAGTATTTTGTGATTGTAGCGTCAAACCGATCAAAACAAAAGTTGAATCGAATTTTAACGAATATGAATTGCGTCTTCATCCGGAGCATGCATCCATGTGAGATCCGGTGCATCATACATATGGATCAAAATTTGCTCTATATATCTCAGCCTCCCAGATGAATTGTTTGAATGTAAGAACATGAACAAGCCTCTTCTGTTTGTATCAAATGGACTTTAGGATATGTTTTTCAAAAACTTTTAAAGAGAAGGGAAGGTAAAGAATGAGAGCGAAATTGGCGGAAAAAAAATGAAGATGAATAGTTACTTCTCTTTGATTGATATCGTTGAAGGAAAAGAAAAGAAAATAAATGTTAAGCGATTATTTTTTAAAATAATTATTTCTTTACTATATAATTATATGATTAAAGAAAAATAAAATATTAAAAAAGAATAGAAAAGAAAACTTTCGCCTTAATTCCTTTCCAGCTTAACTTCAATTAAACATATTCTTCTCTTTTCTCTTTCCCTTCTTTGCCCTAATATCTCCCGTCAAATAGACTTTTGCTTGGGGGGTTAATCGATGGAATACGTAGATATTCCACGGATTACAATCAAACACACCCTTTATTATGCAAAAAGTACAATGGGCAAAGTTGGCATTTATAAAAAAATTAATCTTGTAAATAGTGAAAATATGAGTGTTAATGTATTCTTTACAATATGTGGAATAGAGATAATCTGATGCAAACTTCAAAAATTGATTAATTGGATGTGTTATATACGTTAATCGGATGAAGAATTAACCCTGAACCAAACGGGTTATTGTTGATCATGGGAGAGAATGGGATTGGTGATTGGTTTGCAGCGGCAACTCAAATGATGACAAGGTGAGGGTTCGGATGATGGGCACATCCGATTCTCTCTTTCATTTTTGTTATCTTTCTTATTGTAGATAGTAACAATAGTATTTTACTTTATAAAGTCCATGGTCAACCAGGAACTAGTTGTTGGTCCGGTTTAGGTTTATAAATGAAATTTCATAAAAAAAATGGGTATGGACTGAAAAAAAATCAGGAAATTTGAGTTTAAACCAATTTTCTATTTTGTTAATAAAAGGTAAATAAATGAGAAAAGATAGAAATTATTAAAATAATGAAAACACTTAATAGGCAAAAAAGTGGAAGGAAGAGACCAAAATTATAGGAGATTTGAAAACTAATCGGAGGAAAAAAGTGAAAACATAATAATTGATAAAAAGAGGACAATAAAAGAAAACAAATAAATAAGAAGGACAACAATGAAAGGTAAAAGTGGAATTGAAATGAAAAAGGAAACATAGAAAAATAAAAAAGTGATTGAAGAAAATATTTATATTGAATAATAGAAAGAACAAAAATAAAAAAAATAAAATGTAATTTTAGCTAAAATAAATATAAATATATCTATTTAAAAGTTAATCTTTTGGCTAAAATTGATAAATGAGTATATCATTAGTTTTATTATTTTATATAAGAATTACACATAAGGTATTTTAAAAAATATTCTTAATGGAATAAAAAAAGGAGAGAAGAAAAATAAGTGAAGTTGAATAATGGAGAAGTTAGTAGTGATGATGGATGGGTAACCTTTTTTTTTTTTTTTTGAATGAATTGAGATAGTTTGAAAAATAAAATCAATCAACCCTATATTTAAAATAAAATAAGAAAATAAGCTATATAAAATTCAAGAATTTTGTTTTAAAAAAGGGCAAATCGTTGAAGGAGAAATCATAGGCAAATCATTTGAGGAAATAATCATGGAGGATAATTGATAAGAAAACAAATGAAAATAGAAAACGGGAAGTTGGTGAAAAGAAAAAAAACAAGCTAATGGAAAATTTAAAAAGTGAACTATAGTAAAATAAATTAATATCGCACAATTAGTATTATATAAATAATAAAAATATAACAATAATATAATTGTGATTGCAAATAAGCATTAATTTTTATAAACATAATAAATGATATTTTTATATTAACTTATCATTACTAGTGACTTATTATAATTCAATGTTATATTATATTACTTATACTATTTACATTTAATATTATTTAAAAATACTATTATTTTTTAAAAAAATTGATTCAATGTGCTAAATCAATTGGATCATTACTCAGTTAGTCTTTCCGTCTCGTCTCTTGTCCATTTATAGAAATATTGATAAAAATAAAAATAATAGAAAATTATACCGAAATTTAAATGTTACACTAGCTTATCCCAGTCTGACTGTCGACCGATCGATAGCACGGCCTAATGTAAGGCCTAAAATCGGGAAGGGCATTGGACCAGATTGGACCAGTCAAAATTGGTCAAAATTTGGATAATGCCGAAAAAACCGAATCATACCGTGTTTTCACTGAACCGAACGGTTCCAAAAAAAGCCACAACCCAAAACACACTTGCTATTGAAACAGTCAAAGATTTAAGACCAGGTAACAATCTCACTTTTATAATTTTTTTTATATTATTAACTTTGTTAAGTGTTATTAATCTTTTTATATTTTTTATGTCAGATCAGTGCTGGCGTAGTTTTGGATTTAATGCTCCAATAATATCCGACAATTTGACTACTAAGCGAAACTACATCTTCTTCTGGTTGTGAAAAAAATTGGAATGTGTTTGAAAATATACATTCAAAGAAGAGAAATAAGTTAGAGCATAAGAGATTAAATGATTTTGTGTATGTTCATTATAACTTGGGTTTGAAAAAATAGGTATGCGTTATGAAAAAGTTATTACTTATAAAGAATTATAGTTCATATTTGATTGATTATATATGCTTCTTTGTTTTATACGGCTCTTAATAAGGAGAAATCTTGATCCCATTATTATAAGAGAATGGAGAAAATTGATTATTGGATTGTAGAAGATGAAGATACTCCATTACTTGATTATGATAAATTGAAAAAAATGATTTATAATGATTTGGATATTCCAAAAGCTGGTACACAAGAAGGTAAAAATTTAAATGATTATTTCTTTTAGGTGTCATTCCAATAGTTGATTATAGTCCATTATTGTATATTATGAATTTATC